>OV702292.1:3974668-4157168 GCA_916181665.1 Avena sativa | reverse complement strand
ATTATGGTAATCAAACAAATTGTGAATATATTGTTTACGTACTCGGATAAATTCCAAGTCTTGCTTAATAGCCGACATGCGAATGAACTCGCAAACGTAGTATCCACATAAACTAGTTATCCGTGGCAGCGTCACGCGCTTTACAATAATATAATTCAATCAAATAATAATCAAGCATCATAATTGTATTGAAACTAGAAATAAAGAGATGCGTGGATCTAGATCCTACTACTCACCTGGAACGGCATAAAACTCAGCTTCTCACACCATTGATCGGGAACCAAATTGTTGAATTGTTTCCAAACACTGTCCGGCAAATAAAATGAATAAATGAGTTAATAATTATTTGATATCTTAGAAACGAATGAAAGTAACCGATACAGTGCGATAATAATTGAAATTACTTCTGGAGCATATTAAGCAAATCACAGTATTCTTCCATGTTTTTCTTTAATGGATCCATGATTTTAACTCTCCCACGGTCAACAGCAATGCTTAGCAGAATCTAGTGAAAGCTATGTAGGATTTATATACGTCAATAACTCATCAGTTACAACTAACATCGAGTAAGCAAAATTTAATATATACAAGACAATAACACTCTCACCCTAAACCCTAAACCTAAAACTCTAAACCCTAAAACCTAAACCCAGTATTTCCTTACAGTAATGTTGCTTCTTAAAAAACCTTAGCAAGTTACGCTCCGTGTGCATGGGAATCATCTGTAGCATAGCAGAATTAACTCGATTTGGGTCAATGAACCCAATGCAATATATTGTCTTTCTTTTACATTCCAGAATCTTCATTCTGTATAATAGTATACAAAATGATATAGTGAGAATAATTACCGGCAATGAATTGAACGAGCTAATCTAGAGACTGAATTAAATAAATAAATTAATCACTTACAGACAATAGAAACTGAGGAGAGATTTGTCGAGTTCCCTTTGATTGAATAACTAAAAGATTTCTACAAGGTTAATATGGATCTCGTCTGCAAGGAAGCAATGCTCCTCTCTAACTTTTGCTATGATCATTTCTTGCCCCTGATTTGTTACTCTCAAGTACCAGTTATGCAATTGTTGCATTTTCGTTGGTAGACGCCGGAGTATATCATCACTTCAACCTCTCCTTTTCACTTTCGCGGTCTCTCTTTGCATCAACAATGGCTCGACCAAGATCATTAGCGGTATCATATGATGCCCATTCTTTAGCTTCTTCTTCATCGGTATCTTCTATTGTAGTACCATCATATTCAGAAAACATAGGATAGTTGTTATGATTCTCTTCTTCTTCATTGTCTTCCATCATAACCCCTCTTTCTCACCGCTTGGTCTAACAATTATAGACGAACATGAAACCGGACCGAAACAGGTGGCCGTGAAGGACCTTTGAGGATGAGTATTCCTTCTGATTCCGATAGACACCACATGGACAACACATAAAACTATTGACTAGTAGGAAAAGGCTTATAGCAGTCATTTTAATAGTGGCGTCTAAAGCAAAACGGGCACCACTACTGCAATGCAAAATAGTCATGGCATTCGTATAATGTCGAACGCCGCTGCTATACCTTAGTCCTAGCGTTCAGGGTTAGTTAACGCTGGCACTAAGTGGGGATCACGATGCGAGCCGGGACCAATGTAGCCCAGACATTCGGAAAACTTGAATGCCGCAACTAAGTTATAGTGGTGGCGTTCTAGGATTTGTAGAACCCACCAGTCTTACATCAAAAAAATTGCTAACTTAATGTCCGTTGCCCGCGCCCTTCCCTCTCTCTCTCATTACAACGCCTCCCCCGCGCTCGTTCCCTTCCCCAAATCGCCGCCCCAACCTCACGCCGCCGCGCCTCTCCGCTGCAACCTCGCGCATTGTCGCCCCGGCCTTGCCCCGACCTCGCCCCGCCCCGCCCCGCCTCGCCTCGACCTCGTCGTGCCCTGCTCTGACCTCGTGTCACGCCTCTCCTCCATGACCTCGCGCAACGCCCGCCCTGACCTCGCGCCGCCCCGCCTCGCCCCGACCTCGTGCCGGTGTCGCGCCTCTCCGACCCCGACCTCTCCGACTTTGCGTTGTCGCGCCTCCCCTGCCACTCTCTTAATTACTGTATTTAGTTTAGTGTAGAAAATCTAGATGATTTTAGGGATTTTGTTTAGTGTAGCAAATCTAGATGATTTTAGGGATTTTTGTTTATTGTAGCAAATCTAGGTGGTTTTAGGGATTTTTGTTTAGTGTAGAAAATCTAGATGATTTTAGGGATTTTTGTTTAGTGTAGCAAATCTAGATGATTTTAGGGATTTTGTTTAGTGTAGCAAATCTAGATGATTTTAGGGGTAGATGTACCAAATATACATGATTTTAGGGGTATAAAATCTAGATGATTTTAGGGATAGATGTAGCAAATGTACATGATTTTAGGGGTAGAAAATCTAGATAATTTTAGGTATAGATGTAGCAAATGTACATGATTTTAGGGTAGAAAAACTAGATAATTTTAGGGATAGATATAGCAAATGTATGTATATATATTCATTCTTATATGTTGACTAACAGTTGTATGAAATATTGTTATTTAACTACTTAATTAGTATCATGTCGGAGCCGGAGCTAAAGTTTCATGGTGTTCACTGGAAACACACGAGGACCCCTACTTAGGTAGCTCAAATCACAGTGGATAACAAGAAGATCCAGCTAGGTACTTTCAGGTGCCCATGGCAGGCAGCCCGCGCATACGACTGTGCCGCGGTCCAGCACTTCAGAGAGAGAGCGGTCCTCAACTTAGAGGATGAGCGTCGCGTGGCGCATCTATTAGCACCAAAGGGCACGAGGATCGCCACGAGGGCCGAGGAGAGGGAGCACCGGAAGACAGAGAGGCAGCTGGCGCGCCACCATCGCGGGGAGGATGACCCCTTGGTCAGGGATCTCCTACTTGATCCACGGGTGATGGCGGTCCAGTACAAGGTCCCTAGTGAGAGCCGGCAGCAGCGCGGGCAGGGCGAGGCCAGCCCCTCCGGCACGTAGCAGCAGGGTCAGCCTGGCCCCTCCGATACACAGTAGCAAGGTTCTTGCAGCCTGTCGTCCTCTTTCTGGGACCGCTCGGATGACGATGACGTCACTGACACTGGGTCTACTCGAGTTTAGGATGTTCTCATGTGACTGTTGTAAATATGCTACCTATCGTACTCCTTATATAGACTTATCATGTGACTGTCGTATGCTACTATTCTACTAGTTATATATGATGCTAGCTAATCTTACTTATGTGTTATGTTGATATATTGTGCTACTTATGATCCTCATTAAGTTAAAATGGTCTACATAACTAAGTTTGCATTATCATATATAGGTATATAATGAATGATGATCAGTGTGAGCATGGTGGTTACCAACAGTGCAAGGACAAGAAGGTTGTCATAGTGCTCCCTTATGACTGCGAAGTTAGTATGGTATATCCATTCACAAGCAATCAACCTATATATGACCCGCAACTGAATTACATGCTAATTGTTGCTTTCTTATGATTTTGTATGCAGAACATACCCTGCAAGTTTAGACTTGATTTCCTAGACCATTTGATTGGCCGTTGTGGCAGCAGGGATAGTTATAGGTCGATCTACTTCCTCTGAAGCAACCTGTACCGACCTACACATTCCAAGTCACGAACGAGGCGAAACTGCACCTTTTTCAGTGGTCCGAGGTGGACTGAGATAGTCGATTCCTATGAGATGGATGCCAGGAGAAGTTGGTCTTCCATCTGTGTGAAGATCGCATGACCTACTTCTACTACCAAGGCCCAAAAGCATCAATAGACTGATGTTTTTTCAGATGACGATATTCCTGTTGCTGCCAGTAGGTGGCACGGAAGTTGAGGACAATCCTTTTGAGGACTAGTAGTTAGTGCTATATGTAGCTAGATATGTTAATTATATGTAGTTGACTGTGATCCTTTTGAAAACTAGTAGTTAGTGCTACCATTTCAATGAATATATCTTGATGTGCTGTGAATATTCAATTGGATGCACCTGATTTTTTTTAATTTTCGAAAACTCACTTGTGGATTCATAATAGAAAGAACGCCATAAATATGATATGTAGTGGTGGCGCTTACAGGAAACACCACTATTATGATATCTAATGGTGGCACTTATGGTACACGACACCACTAGATATCCTACTAGTGGCGTTCGATGGAGACGCCACCACTAGGACCTACCAGTGACACGAGGTTAGTGGTGTGCGGTTTAAGCGCCACGAAGCCCCTTTTTCGAACGCCTCCACTAGACCTTTTCCTACTAGTGACATAAACAAACAATAATAAGGGATAAAAGTCCATTGGTCAACCGTCGTCGTGGCAGGTCAAAGGGGTAGATATATGGGTCCCATGTTTTAGGGTTTTGCTGGAAACCGAGCACATACGAGCGCTAGAATCCCCCAAAATCTTGCATGTGGCACTACCATATGTAGGAAAGTGTGGTGGGATGTTGAGATAGCTAGAGTCACTAGATCTAAAAGGTTCGGCATGAAACTCTGCTAACGTCGTATATATGCAGAATTTGATCTAGAGAGGTAGACATGCCTAAAAATGATTTACTAGAAATTAGAAGAAATCGAGTGGGTTTTGCATTGACATGCCTAAAAATGATTTACTACAAAAGAAATCGAGTTGTAAATGGTTTCATACTCTTGCGTTTTGCATTGACACATGCGTTGTACAAGTTTCCCACCCCGTGCGCTCCCACCACCTAACTGACCCATCATCTCCCAGTCATTTAAACGATCATCTGCCACATCGTTTCCCCCATTTATCCACTCCGTCCACTGATCCCTCTGCACTCCAAAGAACATAAGGAAACCCTAGAAACAAGTACAAGATCTTTGGCGCGAAGATGAAGAGAACAAGATCGGTGGTCGCCGAGGACGAAAAGGTCATCGTCGACGAGATGTCAACCAAGGTCATCATTGAGCAAGAAGTAGAGAACAAGATCAACGAGGAAGCGGTTGAAGATCCGGTAGTGGTGCAGAAGGTGGCCTAGGATTACTCTGACGACAGCGAGGATGAAGAACCTACGGACCCGTTCGCGTTCGAGCAGGAAGTCAGCGACGGAGAAGGGAGGTAATTAGATCTAAACTTTGAATGGGGTTTTCTGATTTTACTGTTCATATTTTTATGGGGTTTTCTAATCTTATAGTTTGATTAATTAATTTATTCTGTGTCCTAGTAGTTCTATGCTCATTTTTTGTTGGTTGTTTTGATCTGCCCCTAGTCATTCTAGTCGCACATTTTGTAGTTTGATTTGATCTGCCCCTAGTAGTTCTAGGCGCATATTTTATAGTTTGATTGCTCTGTCGTACATTTTAGTGATATAATTTTATGTGGAGTTCAGATCTTAACTCGGTTGTGTTCGTATTGTCCAATTTGTAGTTTGATTTGTATACGAGCTCCTGATTACAATAACAGAAATTTAATATTTCGTAACTAAAAGCCAATGTCTAATTTATTGAAACCTTGTTAAAACAAACTTAACAAATTATTTGTTTTCTTAAATATATATAAGTGTAACTTTTTTGTTGTAACTATTAGTAGTAAGTATGTGTAACTTTTGTGCAGCGGTAACATTTCTGCAGACACAAATGGAGTTTAGATTTACTATTTTCGGTTTTAACTAAAGTGGAGTCACATATACATTAATGTATGTTAAATATTGGATCATGACTGTTATCTGATCTCTGTTATAGTAAGTTGTGTGTGTATATGAATAGATGCATTAAAATGCTGATACATATGTCTGCGTAGTCCATCTCTATTATAGTGAGTATTTAGGGAAATAAAATCTTAAACTCCTAATTAACTGAGTATATTTGGGAGAAACAAATTTATATTTGAACCATGTTCAAACTAAATAAACTAGGTCATAACTTCTTTTTATTTTACCAATTTACTGATAAAATGCATGGAAAGAATTACTCCATCTGTCCTAAAAAGGATGTCTGGGTTTTATTAAAATTTGGATGTATCTATATATACACTGAAACTTATATAGATTCATTCAAATTTATTTGAACGAACTGGCGAAATTCATAAATTCCCAATTAACTAATTATATTTAGGAGAAACAAATTCCTATTGATACCATGTTCAAACTCAAAAAACTAGCTAGTAGTAACTTCTTTTTGTTGTATCAATTTACCGATAAGATGCATGGAAATAATTATTCCATCTTTCTTAAAAAGGATGTCTCAGTTTTGTTAAAATTTAAATATATCTATATATAAACTGAAACTTGTATAGACGTATTCAAATAATTTGAAAGAATGGAGGGAGTATAATTTTGTATAGCACTTAATTTGATCATATATGTATGCAAACAGATATATGTTTAATGAACTATTTGTTCAAAAGCTGGTTCAACTTGTACGCACATGCTAAAAATAATCTCTCAAAAAAGCCCTTTCCTAGTTTAATCTCATGATTTTGGAGGAGTAATATAAATTTCATTCACTGGTTTCTTCTCTCTGCTTACTAATTTGCAGGAACGAAATTGTGACGTTGATCACAGCATGACGTCTAGGCATGGCCGCCACATCCTAAAACAGATGAGGAATGGGAGGTTTCCCTTCCACTTAGGTCCTAACATGTACAAGTACCCGTTCTGTGTTAGAAACATTGCGGAAAACCTGAGCAACATTGTGCAACATGCCAGGGGACTTGCCTATGCAGGATAACGGCGTGCACCTCATACGAAGGCCAAGCACGCTGCCTTTATCGTGTACCTGAGAAAGTATGCCAACCTCGGTCACATCGCTCTACATCCTGCGCGTCGCCTCTTGTTGCTTCTGCTGCCTCCTGTTGCCTGTTTCCTATTGTCGCCTCATGTTCATGTAGTGGGCATACTGTTATATATCGTTTTAGTTGTGTAATTAAGTACTACTAGTACTATTATATTTAAATAGTATGTGATGATTGTGATCAAACCTATTTAACTGGTTCCTATCGATCGGGGAAGAAAGAAGAACAGATAGAACAAGAGGGGGATGAGGCGGAAGAAAGAAGACCAGGGAGACAAAGAGAAGAAGAGGAGAAGACAAGGAGACGAAGCGGAACTGCCACTCAAAGGAGACAAGGAGACGAGGGAGACGAAGTGAAACTGTGATGTCTACGCACTTCTATTCTTGTAGACAGTTGTTGGGCCTCCAAGTGCAGAGGTTTGTAGAACAGCAGCAAGTTTTCCCTTAAATGGATCACCCAAGGTTTATCGAACTCAGGGAGGAAGTGGTCAAAGGTATTCCCTCTCAAGCAACCCTGCAATCAAGATACGAGAAGTCTCTTGTGTCCCCAACACACCCAATACACTTGTCAGGTGTATAGGTGCACTAGTTCGACGAAGAGATAGTGAAATACAAGTGGTATGGATAATTATAAGTGGAAACGGTGATAGAGAATAGCTTGGTGGCGTGGAAAAGACTAAAGTAAAACTGAAATAAAGATGAAAGCAAGCAAACATGTAAAAGATCTAGTTGCAAATGGTATATCAATGCTTAGAAACAAGGCCTAGGGATCATACTTTCACTAGTGAACACTCTCATATAAATATCTTCTCTTTATGATACTACTCTTAACTACTCTCCGGTTGAACACTCTAATCGATGGTAGGGCTATAACAGCACACCTCAAAGTTCATCTTTCCCATCTAGAAAACCCCACACTGTCACCTTGAGTACTAGATGGTTCCAACAATACCCACGATTTCATAAAGACATCCAACTCCAAATATAACTCATAACAAGTATTTGTAATCTCTAGCCTAAGTGCCACCATGGTGTGCACGCTGTCACTTTCACACACATGGAGAGAGCAGAGATCTATTAAAGCACTTGAGTAGCAAGGTAGATCTATAGATTACAAGCTCATGATCTCAATAAGATCATGCATAGAGAGAGAGATGAACACATAGCTACGGGTAGAACCCTTAGCCTCGAGAGAGATCTACTCCTTCCTCATCATGGGAATCAGCAATGGTGATGGAGATGGCGGTGGAGATCGATGGGGATGGCTCCGGGGGCACTTCCCCGTCCCGGCAGGGTGCCGGAACAGAGACTTTTTGTCCCCCGAATCTCCCCTTCGGTGGTGGCGGTGCTACGGAACTTTTTGTAGATTTCTGATTGACGATTTAGGGTTTTGGTATCGAGAGGCTTTTATAGGCGAAGGAGGCAAGGTCGGTGGGCAGCCAGGGGGCCCACACCTTGCCCTGGCGCGGCCTAGGGTTGCCCGCGCCTAGGGGTGGTGTGTCCACCCTGTGGCCCCTCTCCGACTCTCCTTCTGGCTCCGTGGGTCTTCCAGAAAAATAGTAACTTTGGCTTTTGTCCCGTCCAATTCCGAGAATATTCATTTTCTGACTTCCTGGAACCAAAAACAGCAGAAAACAGGCAACTGGCACTATGGCATCTTGTTAATAGGTTAGTCCAAGAAATCATATGAAAAGTACTCTAAAGTTGGAACAAAACACAAGAAAGTGGATAAAACCAAGCATGTAACATCAAAAATTATAGATACATTTGCAATGTATCAAACTGCTACTACAAGTTTGGATCAACGGGGTTTTTTTAAGAACTAGCGCGTGAAATATTTGCATGCTTTTTTCAGAACTAGCGCGTGAACTGCCGTGCATTTCGCGGTTGAGGAACTTGCAAGTTTGGATCAACGGTGTTGATTATTCTTGTGTTTGTTTTGATTCACAATATGGTATAAGGAGAGTGAAATACCAACTTCTAACGAGCAGTGTTCGGTGATCTAGCGGTTTGAGCTATGCGCTACCGAAGAGGAGGTCTCGGGTTTGATTCCGTCCAACCGCTACTTCTCAAAACAAATTTTTGTGTCATTTAATTTCTGTATCAAATAGACTGACATGTGGGACTAGCCAAAAACCACCTCCAAACTGAGCCCTTCCATGAAATACTATCGTGCAAACCACGTTGACGGGTGGGGTCAGTTCATGGATGGTGCATTCGTTGAAAAAAATGAGTCAAACATGCACCATGACGATATCCAAGACTATTATAGGCGAAACGAAATGGAAATTGGGCTTCTGGGCTCGGGGGAGAAATCTGTGACGATTTTTCCGTGATGAAATCCATAAACGTCATGAATGACCGGGAAAGAGACCCTCCGAGCCACTCCCGATGAAAAAAACTAGAACATCATGGATCCGCGACTTTTTAGGTAGCGTCGTAAAAAATGTGATGGATCGTCCGGATGGTTGTAGCGAAAGGAGCCACGACCTGCATTGACCGTCGACCAACTCTTAACCAAAAAAGGAAGGAGCATAGTCACTAAATCGAGCAAGTCGCTTTTTGTGTTAGGCATAGAGTCAAAGTTCCTCAAATGGAAGGTCCTTATAAGCCGGTTGGAAGACCCTCAAGATTCTACCAAAATCTCACGAATCTCCATCGATTCCATGTTCAGTAGTTTTTGCGTCTCATTGATCAACTTCAAGAACTTGGGGATAGGTTTGTTGAGTCGAACTAATTCATTTCCTGGGATCATTAAATCCAACTAAATCATTCTCCACTTATCATTCCAACTTGGTTAAGTTTGCACAACTTTATCCTATGGGTTTCTCATAGAAAGAGTTGTTCCATATCAACTTACACTTTTCATTGCTGGTATGCGTCGCTATGTGAGGTTCGAAAACCTCAAAAATATCGCCCAGCTCTCTAATATGCTTATTGAACCATAACCTTGTTTACAAGCTTTTCAAACTGGTGTTAACCCTCCCATTGCAATTGCTAGTGCTGGGACGGTATTTTCTTCAATGGATTTTATGAAGAACAAGCTACGGAACAAAATGGAGGGCCAACTTTTGAATGACCATTTAGCGAGAATTCTTCTTAAAAAAGTGAAAGATAATTTTGTCATATCTTGCTTCCAAGCTATATCCAATTCTATGATTATATTGTATATTTTTGCAAGTTTGTTAACCTTTTAAGATATTGTTGCTACAATGCCAAAAAAAAAATTATTGGCATGATGGAATGGACAATTTTCAGTTTTTGTCCTTTATTAAACAATTTTTAGTATTTTTGGATTTTGTATTCAATGATGATGACGTCAGCTATTTTAGTATTTATTTTGCGGCAATTCGCCTGGTTTAGCCAATAACCAGCACGCTCGATGTCTCTTCATCTCTCCACGCGGGGATAAAGGAGGGAGTGCTGTCGATCTTATCGTGTCCGCCGTGAACGTACCAGCAGGCTCCCTAATTCAGTTTATTTTTAGAATGAAGAAATTAACATGTATATTCCTACCTAATAATATACATACCTCGAGTACTTGCGTTTCAGGTAGTAATATGCCAAATTAGTGCCCAAATCTGCGATGGGATTGTCGGCAACAAAACAGAGAATCCAGGCCGTACAGTAGTGATCGAACGACTAGCAGCGCCAAATGCCAACCGCCGCTGTCCCATAAAAGGCAACCGCCGCCGCTGTCCCATAATTTGCTGCACCCAATGGAAACCAGTATCGCGCGCGCCGACAAGAGGAGGAGGCGCGTCTCGCCGGCGTGGGCGTCGGCGTCGGCGATCGCGATCGGCTGCCTGACGTTCACCGAGGGCGAGCGCATCCTGGGCGCCCGCAAGAAGCACCGCAAGAATCGTCCAGTCCAGTTGGCGCCCGTGGACATCGTCCTTAGGCTCGGGCAGGGGCAGGGCACAGGCGGAGACGGGGCCCCGGCCGAGGATCTCGGCGTGGCCATGGCGGGGGCCGAGGGGTTCGAGGCGGCCATCTCCGGCATGGCGGCTCGGCTCGAACTCCCGGCCGCCGTCGGGAAGCGTGCCGGGGAGGTGTTCAGGAAGATGGAAGAGGCGAAGGCGTGGCCGCACCATCGGCCGTTCGGGAGGAAGGGCCGGAGCAAGGGCGCTCTGTACGCCGCCTGCCTCTCCATCGCGTGCCGCCACGAGGGCTCCGCGCGGTCGTTGAATGAGCTGGCCCTGGCGGCAACGGCGGCGGGGAAAGGTGAGATCGTCAAGACGAAGGAGATGGTCAAGACGAAGGAGATCGTCAAGCTGTCCGCGCTCATCAGGGCGCGGCTCGGGGAGGAGGATGCCGGGCAGGCTGCGGGCGTAGGCGTGGACGCGTGGTGCGCGCGTCCGGCTACATGCGCTACTTCTGCCAGCAGGTCGGCATGGGGAACCGGGAGGCGGCCGTAGCCATGGAGGCGGCGCGGCGGCTGGAGGAAATCGACCTTCAATTGCCGCACATCGGCGAGTCCGTCGCGGCCGCCGTCGTCTGCATGGCCCTCGGACGCGCAGGCGCCTTCAGGACAGAGGTATACGTATCGGAGGCAACCGGCGTCTCCAGGGCCACCATCAACATTGTCTTCAAGAAGCTGCTCCCCTACGCCGACCGGCTCTTCGGCTGATCTCGATTGACGTCGTACGTGCCGCCATGGATTATTTCTTTCTTGTTCTCTTGGTGTTTACGCCCATTAAACTTGTTTGGTTAGTGGAATCAAAACTGCTGTGCTAGTAAATTGTTAGTACTACTAAAAGTGTGCGTCATTGGAAAATTTCCTGGTGATGATTTTACCATCTAAATTTGTCTGTTCCAGAAAACAAAGAGTACCTGATTCAGTTAGTTCATGGCATCTACTCCGCTTAGCATCTAGCTGATTGATTGCAGCGCTACAAAATCATCCTTCCTAGGTCTAAAAATGAATGCCATGCCACGAATAAGTAGTAGCAGATGCGAACATTTACTTTCAGAAAGAAAAACACCCCTCCTCCCTCCTCTCGCCCCCGTGTGGCAACGGGAGGGGAAACCCTAGCCCCCCCCCCCCTCCCCCAGCCGCCCCCAACTCCCCTCCCTCCTCTCTCCCCCGCTGCCACCAAGGGCATGGCCAGGCAAAGCCTGGGCGCTGCCGGCGACGGGGGGATCTCTCGTCTTTCCCGGCGTAGATCGGCGGCACGGGACGCCAATCCTCGTTGCGGATGGGGTGCGGGTCAGGCACCTCAACAGCGTGGCATCTCTACCGTGCGGCGGCTACGGCATGGTCGGAGGAGCAGCGACGTGGCGGACGGCGATCTGGTGTCCCTCGTCCCTCTTGCCAAGAAAACTCTGGGGGAAACCTCAGATCCCGAGGGATCGAGCGATGGCGGTGTCTTGTGCATCGTTCCCCTCTTGAGGGCATCACTTTTGGAGTTCTCATCGGATGTAGGGATCGACGGAGGCCCTGGGTTTGGTGGAGGTGGTCATCTTCTTCGTCGAATGTGGTCGGCCTGCGGCTGGTTTGGCAGATCTTGCGATCTGTCTTCCAGTCCCAGCAGTGAGGCGGGGAGACATAGGTGCCGGTGAAAACCGAGCCATTGGCAGGCGATGGCGGCGTTACCTTGATGAAGGCATCGCCTTGTACCTTGTGTCGACCTCAATCATGCTACTCCGGGGGAAACCCTAAGATCTTCGGGTCGGGCGATGGCAGTGCCGTGGTGTCGGTATCACGTTCTCTCCTGGGAGCATCGCATGTGTTGCAGCGTTGGACGGAAGCGGTAGGAGGGTGGAGTGGCTAGCGTGCGGGGGGTGGTGCTGCTTGGCACCGAGGTGGTGTCGGTGGCTGGTGTGGCGAGAGTCTGCGCATTGATCTACATGCTGACGACGGGTTGACGGAAGATTTTGAAGGCGGCGACATCTGGAGCATGTGCGTGGGCGCAACTCTGTGGATATGCTGTGCGGTTCTAGGACTCCTTTCACTTGAGTTTGTGCCGCCGTGCCAAGGCACTCCAGCTTCTCTTGGCGAGGGGGGTCGAAACAGGTAGATAGGGGTTTGATAGATCTCGTTGGGGAGCTGGCGATACAGTTATTGTTTTTTCTCAGTGTTTAGCTTTGGCGGTTCCGGTTTGTATCATCTTTGTAATGGATTTTGCCAAACAATGTGGTTCTGGGCTGTGTGCATCGCTTGATGCAGAGGGATCCGCTCCCCATTTTGGAAAAAAATATCATCGACGGACAAGAGCACTGTGATCTTCCAATAAGTCCTTCCCAAATTAAAGGAAAAGGACACAGATGACAAGACAGACATTACAAGTTGTTCCATTCCAACAATGAAGCATATATATACTACGAGTCTTTCTTTTTTTTGCGATACATATACTACCAGTCCCAGATCCAAAAATTGCACTGCATCGTATCCATCTTATACTACTCCCTCCGTTTCACAATATAAGATGTTTTAGCTTTGTGAAAGGAGTGTATCTAAACCCCTTTACACTAAAAGGGGCCTAGATACACTCCTTTCACAAAGCTAAAGCATTTTATATTTTGAAACGGAGGGAGTACATGTTAGCAAACAAAAACATCACTACAGTTCTTATTTTGACATTCAGATGTATACAAATATGCAGCAATTAATTCAAGCCCGGCCCATGCGTTAGCATTTCACATGAAAGAGAACACATGACATCTCATAGCTAAAAGATTCAGGTCATTGCTCAGTGCAGGTCTAAAAATCTAGCCAACTGCAGAGGCATTCCAACTTTCAAGTAAAGCATGTTCCAGAGAACGCACTAAGTATTTCAAAGAAAACAAGCCTACTAGTAGTTGACTGAGATAACAGTAAGTCTATAACTATCAAGACCAGTTGTGAATATAACTTCTTCCCACAGACATACACAAGGAAACAAACAACGCCCATGGCCGGTGCAGAAGCCTACCTCGCGGTACTGGTTGCCCTTGATCCCCACTCTGACTCGGACCTAGTCATGAGCGCACCTACCTGATCGCCGTGAAGTACCTGCTCGGGTGCAGGCTCTCGATGATCGCCTGCCGGGGAGGACTAACTCAGGTGCGTCGTGGACATGCATCGACATGCCCACCAGACTCCATCAAGTATTGTAACAATTGTTCCAACTATAGCTATTGTTTTCCCTTTGCAGAAAGTGCAAAACGACAAAGATACAACATGTAACTAATTTGTAAAATGAAAATGACTCGAAAGTAAAAAAATATCATTATTTATATCAAATATAATTTTCCCAACCATCTGATTTGTCCACTAAATTTTTGGTGCACACCCTATCCATAAAAAATTTGTGCACATGATGTTCCATAAAGTATCATGGATGTGTTCTTCAGAAGTCCAACAAAAAAAATTCTGCAAATAGTTTCTCGGTCAAAATGTGTTGTATTGATCTTATTGTGAAAACCCGTGAAATACTTCACTCCAGTACTATGTTGCTCCATATTGGACTCACTGTTGCTAAAAGCAGTGATAATGTTGGAATCATTGTTGCTAAAAGCAGTGATGATATGTTTAACCCACTGTACTCTCATATTGTTCCAAATCTTATTATTATGATATATTTTGCTACTAATTTTATCATAGAGGGAAGGGAATTATCTAGTCCCCAATGAAGGAAATAATTTCAAAACATAGGGATATAAAAAGATGTAGAAATATATGCAGAACAGAACAAAAATAGAACTTACAAATTTTTCAAATGAACGTAGTTAACTAATTTTAGACAACCCATTCCACCTTAGTCATAAACTATGAAGTGAGATTACTAGATATGAATTTTTTTTATTTGGTTTAAATAAAGTAAATCATGTTCTCACAAAGATACACTACATACTCCCTCCGTCTCCCTACACAAGTATCCTTTGTATGGTGAGTCTAACTTGAATCATCAAATTGGCCAGCAAAATGTACAATATATGGCACAAACGATATATTGCTGGCAATGATACACTTGTTACAACATATAAATCATATTTTCAATATTAAATTGGTGGTCAAAATTAAATCAACAATATGACAGTGACTTCTGTGTTAACACAAAGGAATAGGTATCAACAGAATCTAAGCATTGGATTAGATACACCCTTAGTGTGCACTCTATTATGCTTTCCCTCCATCACTGGCTTAAACAAACAACACAGAGGAGAATTCGGTTTGCACAGATTTATTGTTCTTCAAATATTTAGTATAGAATATGTCACGTTCGAGTTTTCACCAATAAACCCTTTAATTCCAAAATGACCGAGGATTTATACCACTAGGAACTAAAGACGAGTATATCACAAAAAGTGCAAAAAAAACAGCAAGAATAAAAATTGTTGATATATTGAAATTGCACATGTCTTATTGGAGGCCAAGTCATCAACCGTGCGAGTTCAATTGTATGCCTACTTCCTTGCGTACGATTACAAGAAAGAGGAGAGTTAGGCTTGCCTCCAACATTGAGATGAAGAATCACAAAAACTTGGGAGAAAATGTTAGAAAAGTTTGTTTATAAATAGAAATGGCACCAGCCTTCTGAGAGTACATGTCAAAAAGCATGATCACATTCTTTGCTGTGATGGCATCAAGCATTGTTATGCTCATATTCGTGTCATCTTTCTTATAGCCGGTATGATATTTATGTATATTTTAATCGATGATATGAATTATGGAAAACTCAACTGGCACGTTGCTATAAAAATAATAAATCATGGTAAACCATTTATCGATTCAAATTAAGCTAATATATATAATCACATGATTTCACCATTAGCATGAAATATAAAACAATATTTTTTATGTGAATAAGGTTTGATCAACGGCAATAATACACATATATCATAACATTTTATTTTCTACTTATGAACTTACTTTTTATCATATTATTAAGGGACTATTGATCTTGCAGAACTTACATAATGATTGCAAAAATTTAAAATTTTAGTTTCTGCTCATATTGGTAACCAATATTGATAGTAAGTTTGTAACATTTATTATCAAAAATAGGCCACACTTTTAAGGTTGGTCTATTAAATTTGTGGGTATAAGTAAAAATAAGCTGATATCACTTATTTATACTAAATATTTTTACTTTCTTATAACTCACTCGCTCTCTCATAGTATGATCTTAACTCATAGAAGTTTCTATTATGTAACCAAATTGGCATCATAGCATTGCAACAAATTATTTAGATACAATATAATTATTATATTTTCTAAGTCATTTTGGAGAATCTACTTGCACTAAATACATATATTTCAAGGAAGTTAATATTTGATGTTTTATTTTCCAAACATTTCCTCTTATTATTTTCTGTTAAAGCGAACACTTCTAGATTGGAATTAAAATGGAATAAAATTACATGTATTTATGATTAATTTGTGAAACTTAGATGAATTTAAACTATGTCCACATCTATTTTAGTAGTCTTAAATACTATCATGGAGAGACCTAAGCCCAAAGGAGGTTTTTAGAGCCCATGATTTTAGGTGTAAGTAAATAGATGAGATGGTTATTAATAAATACCAAATGGAAAATTCTAGAGCATACAAAATTATGTATGTGATTTCCCTCGATTAATTACCATGGTTTGCTTATTATTTTTTTGGTCACATATGTCTTTCGTATTGAAGGTTCAATAATTGGAAAAAATCACATATTAGCATTTTTCTTAAAATAGTATCATCCATCTCAATTTTCATTATATGTATGAGCTTTTCTCATGGTTTTGTGTGTATTGCGCATCAAAATGGTAGTGCATAGTTTTTTTTCGAAAAAGCGGATATATTAATATCATGAAGATACCAATTACGCCCAACCTTTGCACCAACAAAATTTCACAAAAGACATCAGAGCCTTAAAAAGAAAAGGAAGAGGAAAAGGAAAAGAAAGGCACTGCCAGGGTGATCAACTCCTCGCAACAACATCCCACAAACCCCTGTCAATAACAACACCCAAAATATAGAAAGTTTCTCCAAAAGTGACGCCTCTAAGAAGCGAAACAATGCATAAGCACCGCCATTGCACGATCCAAGATCTAAGTTTTCACCCTGAAGAAAGTCTGGGTTATCAAAACAAAAACTTCAGAAGGTCATTATCATGCACAACCAATTAATGTCAGACCTTACGTTTTCACCCTGAAAGTCGAACTTTGCACTCGAGGATTCCTCCAGTGTTGCCGCCCCCACTAGCTGATTTCTGCTCCTGCAAGTCATCAACCATCAGGCTCACATGTACCATATCTGAATTGGATCTGAACATCGGCACCGGTGAAGCAAAGTCTTCATCGCCTCAAAGGCCGGTCCTCTATTCTCATCCACCATGACCTTCTCCAACGTTGTGTATACCATGGAAATCGAGATGCCGACATGTCCCATGGTTTTAACATCCACAGATGATTATGCGTAATAGTAGACTTGAGAAGTTGTGTGTGTGTGGGGGGGGGGGGTCCACTTCGTCTCATATGTGAAGATGTGCACCCATTGTCTAATAAAATTTCAGAATGTTCAAAAATTTCGAGGAAAAATCTAGCACGTACATACTTCAGACACTTTTTGTTTGCACAAAAAATATAGGCGCAAAAGAATATTTTTGTGACTTGTGTAACAATGACTATTTTCCATATTTGAAGTGCTAGAATACTGGATCAAGTAGCTAGGTACGAGCAAATTAACTAAAAGCTTATGCATGGTGTCTACCCAGCCTTGTGAAGCCACCCTTCACGTGCGGTTTGTAGCCGTTAGATCTTAGATAGGAGATATCTAGCCCATCTGTTTCCGGCCATGGTTTTCTTCTTATCTCACGCGAGCTTGATTTTCGACGGTGGCTGTAACTGGATCCGGCCTGTTGTTGGCCCCTCTTCTCAGTGTGATCCTAGAATGATGCTTTTGTAAAAGAAAACCACCGCTTGCCCCCAACCCCGCCTTCTACTCCCGCAACTCTCCCCTTTCCACCTACTACACCTGCTTTTCTTCTCTGATCTCCTCTCCCTTCAAGGCGGCGTCGCCTCCCCCTTCCCTCCTGGTCTCCCATCCCTCCCGATCTACAAGGGGAAGTAGGGAATGCCATTGATTCACCTCTTGCCCACCCCTCTTCCCTCCACCGTTGTTGATATCGTTGTGTCCGCCCGAGGGTTTGGGTCTGAGTGCTGCCGTCCCTCCGTCGGTTCCTCGCGGTCGTGGGGCCTAGCATGGGTGGTTCCTTGGGTTGGCTTCATGTTCCGCGCGCTTTTAAGTGTCGATTATATGTCATCATGAGTGTTTGATTAGTGAAGCAAACAGATTAAGTTTTGAATTGCATTTATTTTCTCTACGCCATGATATATTAGAAGTTCCATTTTAGAAATGTGGTATTAGTGTGAACATAGATTCCAAGAAAATATATCCGACGTGCATATTGTATCTTTTTTTATTATTGACCTGATATTGGAAAGACATTAAGAAATCTCAAATAGATATTATACTCATTGTACGAAATCTAGTACGTAGATACGAGCGATGGATGCATTTGAACTCACTGTGCCACAATGGTTTGAGGTTGCATTTATTTAACTTTCTGTTGGAATAGCTCATAATGAATTTTAGTCGCTTCTAATTTATAATCACAACTAATGTGCCAAAAATTAGTATATGTGAAATAGTTAAACTAGATAAACATGAACGCGCATTCCAACGTTGATCTAGCCCTGGGTCTGAGATTGTTGTCGTGGTGGTCTTCATATAGTTGCATGTGCAATTGTGAAGTTCATCTGAGTTTTAGATCACTGATTTACATTTCTTTCCTCGTGTTTAGAGATTTTTGTTTAGAAGATGAAGGCGTGATGGTACTGGATGATGCAAAAAATTATTCATCCACGATTGAACGACTTACATGGGTAGCGCTGGACTTCTTCCATCGTTCCACAATCCACACTTGAGTCATTTAGGAGGATTCATCACCAAACTCGTGGACGCATGGTCAGCCGTGCACTCGCAGACAGCCGCAACACATGTTTATTTCCCTTGGTGTGGACTCTCCACGGATGTGTCTGTTTGCATCCAGAGTGCTCTGTCCATATCCTTTTGTGGCGAGGTCGGTCACCCTGGGCGCTAAGCAGATACAATCATGGCCGCCGCCTATGATAGATGGTGGCGAACACTTGGCCCAGGCAAGGGATGTTGTGAAAAAGCGACCAAAGGGCGGAGTCAGTGCCTACAGCTCGCGCCCCTGACAACCTAGAGTTTGCTCGGCGCCCCTGCACCTATTCGAACTCGGGTGACCATGGTGCTTGCTTCATCATCTATTATGGTCGCATGCCTGTGTTGCTATGCCACGCTCATTTTTGCATCCACACACCATCCCGTCTCCACGGAGACCACCATGATTGGTTCCATGGCAATACCTTCTTTTGTACTCTGCTCGAGAGTTCTATTTCCTTATCTTTGCCCGAGAGGCATATAAAGGGCCAAATTAGCATTGAACACATGCCTTTCAATTCCAGTTATCATGCCTTGCCGACTTCTTCTTGAGCCTTACTTTGAGTTAGATTGTAAAATAGACAGTACATTATACATGGATTGACTCTATCAATATTTAGCATTTTATCCTGTTGGCTACATGTGCATGCAATCTGTGGGACACCATAATGGACAAATCCATTATGTGGATGCAATGTTACTTATGCTACATGCTTTATGAAGTACATGGCAAAGTTCTTTTATTTCCAGCCAAACGTTGCTTGATAAAAAATGTATAAAAGAAGGTTACATAATTCAATCTTGATAGGGCTGACATTATTGCATGCCTTCAATAATCAGAGCGGCAATCTATTCACCTTTTACAAGATTTGATGATACAATAGTTCTCTTGCAGTTTTAAAAGAATAGTTCCTTTCACTAGCTTTTTCTGTTATATTAATATCATAATGTGCTAATTGTACAGGAAAATATATAACTAGCTATGATTACCCCACTTGGACTTGATGCCAAACACGTATTTCTCTTGTGCTTAGCAAGCGCCATACTGGTGCTATCATTTTCAGAACCTGGCATAACATATATCCTAATTTGAGTTTAGTGGCTTACCAATCAGCGCTATTGTTTATATTTGCTTTCAGCTTTGTAAACTGATTTCTGTCATCTTGCAGAATGGAATAAAAACAGAGGTAACTCAAGTAAAAGTGTAGGTCTAGCCGTTATCTTTTTCTTTGGATGAAATGTTCACCTTAGGCTTGCTTTTAAGGTAATATTAGAGACGTGGGTCCAACATTTCAGTTGTTGTCTAGCTTCTTTGACATCGCTTGGTAAGTTAAGTATTGGGTTATAGTCACAAATCCATCTTAAGGTTATAATTCTCCATTTCTTAGAATGCTCAGTGTTTTATTTACTGCACATGTTATCTTTTCCCAAAAAGTTATTGCATACATTTTCAAAAAAAAAAAATTGGTTAAGTTGATGTGTGTCAGCGACAAAAGGAAGGACCTCAATTGATAGTTAGTGTTGTTTCTAAAAGAGAACGTACCATCTAGCCAGGTTGTCAGATCTATCATATGGATATATGTATGTTAGTCTCTTATTTCCTGATCCTAAGCTTTAAAATGGAGTGTGTTTGTAGGATCTAAGTATTCTAAATAGCTACCTGAGAATTCTCTCCGTGTTTGACTTCATGTTCCTACATAGATGCAAGAATACTGTAGTAGTAATGAATTAGGAACTAACCTCTGGATCTCGAGCTGCTCGAGGAACCATTTTGAGAAACTAACGTAATGCTACGTCGCTAACTTCTTCGCCCTTAGATGTGACAGAATGTGAGTGATCTTCGTACCACTACCACCATTTGTATATTATCTCTGGTGAAAACTGACCAGTGGTCTAAAGTTTCGTGATATCTTGCTACGTTACTAATCAATTACATGTTAAAAGTACATGTTAAAGTTGCAGCTTTCAACATTGCAAGTACTGTCAGCTCAGACACCGGTTGATGCTTGCCCTTGCACTTCTTCCATCATTATTATTGGCGAGGAGTTACATACCTTGCCTCTGTTTTCACCACCCCATGTTTTCCCCTAACCCTCCGTCTTCATCTCCACTTCATCACCGCTGCCACCTCTGCTACTGATATTTCCAATGGGATGTTCTTACGTGGTACCGGGGCCTTATTCTATCTAGGAGGAAAACATTTCGACTGTATTTTGTAACAACGCACTTGTACCTATTTGCAACAACGCATTTGACATTCAAACGCTATTTGCACCTGTACCTATAGGTAGACATGTACCTTTGACTGCATTAATCTCCTTGGAAGAAAACATTTTGGCTGTATTTTGTAAAGCTCATTTGACATTCTATGGCACACAAGTAAGCTTTAGGTAAGTTGATATGTTAATTTTCATTATTACCGTATCTATGTAATATTGTATAGTTGTGATTATTTCAATGGAATTTTGTATCTTAAAGCTATTCATCCTTTGGGCAATTATCAGGCTAATAAATAGAATTTATGCCTTAATAATATATTGTTGTTTCTTTCAGATTCATTTACAGAATTATGTCTTAGATGGAAGGTTTATAAATATTTTACCATGAGAATTGCATTAGAAGTGGACATGATGTGTAGACTGACTTTTCAGATTACAACTTCAAGCATTCTGATATAGATACGAGCTAACAAGAACTAATATTTGTAAAACATCGGCAAATACAAATGAGATGTGATAACTTTTACCTTCATATATTTTTGAATGGTTTTTATTTGCCATATCCAAGGAAAAAACTTTGGATGCATGATTCATGTTGCTTGTGCATATGATACTTAGAATGATGAAATAACCAAATATATTCATGTCCTGCTTCCTGCAACTGACGTTCATCGTATACCCTATCGAGCTCTCCTTTGTGACATCCTTTATCTCTGCACTTGGATTGCATGGGTGTTAAATTCTCCAAGAATGTCCTAAATACATTAATGGTGCTTCGGTATAATGAAAATTTATAATGTGCATCTAAACTAAAATATCATATTCTTAACCTATTCGACTTTGTCTATACGGGAGCATAGGGATTATAGCAACTTCCTAGCCGTAAATAGCACAAATGTTAAATTGACAAGCATCTATTAGAACTGGAAAGTTATAGTGTGGTGGGTGGTTTGGACTCTGTTCCAGTAGCATGAGTAAATGCAAGATTGTAACGCGATCAAATAAGCAATGAAATTGTTCCTAGCAACATCAAGATCAAGTTGAATTTGATATCAATATGATATTCCTTGGCATGAGCTAAGATGTTGAGCGAGATTCTTATTCATTTGATGATGAGGATATATGTAACTTAGGCTAGAAAGTACCAGTTTTAGTATCTTTGTTATGGCATTGTTGGAGTAGCGTAAAGGTGGAACGGTCCACAAATCTGCAGTGTGCCAGGTGTGACGAAGTGCAATTATCAGCTTACTGCCACCGTCTTCAAGAAACCTATCATGGAAAAGTCAACCAGTCAATTAGATATGATGGTACTTGCACATCGGAGCACTCAAACCGGTGAATCTATTACATGCTAGGCCGATCCTTCATATAGGATTTGTATGTCACTTATGCATGACCTACCGGTTTAGATCTACAGAACAAAATATTCAAAAACCTAGAAGTGTTATTGTG
Organism: Avena sativa; assembly: GCA_916181665.1. Lineage (NCBI taxonomy): Eukaryota > Viridiplantae > Streptophyta > Magnoliopsida > Poales > Poaceae > Avena > Avena sativa. Next base: position 4,134,776 of record OV702292.1, on the reverse strand, counting down.
AATTCAATTAGAACAAAATGTTTAAAAACCTAACAGTGTTATTCACAGCAGTGGCCCAGACCAAAATGCGTGCAATTTTATCATGCCAGCCACGCTGTGTGAAAATGAAATGCATGCGGCGAGGCGAAACTCTCATCTCCGTCTAGTAAAAATTAGTGGTGAATCATTAGCTAGCGCGCTCAGAGGTAGAAAGTAAACGGTCGACATGACGTGCCTATAGTACCATCTCAAAGGTAGAAAGTAAACGGTTGACATGACGTGCCTATAGTACCATCTTGATCGATGTTTCCGCTTGTTATCTAGGTTGGTGGGACTTTTTTTTTTTTTGACAATAGGTTGGTGGAACTGTTGGTTGCCTTTTTTTTCTTTTGCTGAAATATTGTATAGTGTTTCATACTAGTACTTAGTTCTGACATTGTCACATGGTAGTTAGACGTGATAATAGTCGCAGGCTTAGACTCTGAACTCAAAGGTAACCTGTCCCAAAAAAAAAAAAACCTTTGTGCTTCGCGGGCTGCTCCTCGTACTATCATAAGGCCCACTGGAACACTGCAGCAGGGAGCACTACATATAGAGGTCCAAGGCCACCCGTTACATATCACGCAGCGGGCACAAAGCGAACTATTCTTTCGCCTTTTACTAAAGAAATACCGTACTAGTATGGGTCATTTGCGTGAACACAAAGTAATTAGCAGAATTTTTCATCACTTACATTTTAACTGAAAGACAGGGGAGTTCATCAGAAAAGTACGTTCATCCATGACAGTGCGCGCACAGATCAGACGAACCGGCTCAGCAAGTTTACACAGGGAAACGAACGTTGCACAAGTAAAAAAATTATTGACCAGGCTGCAACCACGAGAGCATTTAGCCATGGACGTAGATGGTACATTAATATAAATGGTGGTCAGAGGTCGAGTTTCAGCGCCAGATTCCATTTGAGGCGATGGATCAGCAAAGCTTGCGGCCAGAGGACACAATATGTACTGTTAATGCAGGTTGCATACAGCAAAGCAACTGGCCAATCAACAAGGTCAGACAGGTAAATGGGCTTAAAGGAGTAAACTTGTGAGCAGACAAGAAAATTGACCAATGTAGATCAATCAATCAGATAGTACAGATGTATAACAGCGAAGACCAACAACACAAGTGTTTAACTAAGCAAGGACAACAGACTCCATTAGAAGAAGGTTTGGTACAAAATCAAATCAAAGGTGGAAACGAGCAAGCACAGCACCAAGTCCACAAAGGCTTTGTTGACCAAGCTAGTACAAAGGTGCACAGCAAAACAGAGCATTTAGCAGCGCCAAGAGGCTGTAGATGCAATCAAACGCGGCTGCCAACTAGAGACCAAATTACAGAGGGAACTTCCCATGCTGCAAAAGACAGAGATTACATCTGACTCTATACATAATTCGGTACCAAGTGCGGTCAGACCAGCACCAGGGGCGATGGATTTTACCTATGTTTCCAGAGGAGTAGAGGACACACAACATTGTGCATAGCAGTAGGAGATCTGCCGCCAGATTGTAAGCAGTGAAGCAGGTTCCATCCATCATCAAGGTGACGATCAGGCATACACGGTCGTGCCGAGTAGATGTACAGGAGCTGAAAGAGAAAACCGGGTGAGCAGCCACAGACAACAGCCAAATAAATGTTCATCTAGGGCGCTACACAAGCTCACACAATAAAATAAAATATCATCTAATATACTCCCTCCGATCCATATTACTTGTCGCTGAAATGGATGTATCTAGCACTAAAACATGTCTAGATACATCTATTTCCGTGACAATTAATATGGATCGGAGGGAGTAATATTTCTGTACAATCAAAATGGTGAAGTAAGATTCAATATGTATTTTGGAAGTTACACGTTTATACTGTTGGCATATGTATAGAAGAGAAAACCAACCAAAAAGTGCCCAACAAAACAGGGAGGGGCTAAAGGACCGGTGAGCTTCTGGCAGGGAGGAGCCGTTGCCGGCCTGTAGCAGAGGGTAAAAGGGTAGAGAGAAAGAGGAGTGACAGGGAACTAGATCTTTATTAATTCTTCATGCCTAGACTTCCAGTGGCTGCCTACATATGGAGGTTTGCCATGAGGACTCCAAATACATAACGAATTATGTTTTCCCAATACTCATTGCTGACTCCTATACATACACAACTAGGACTCTCCACAAGTGACTATTACTGCTGCACCTTTAATTAACTAGGAACGAATCCCTGGTTGGATCTGCTGCCAGCCCTAACATATTGCTCGTCTGACTCCATTAACCAATGCATGAGCAGACTCCATTAGTCAGCTGCTACTACATATTCTGACGCGCTTGTTCCTGGTGACCAAGCGATGTGGCCTCAGCATCTCACAGTGAAGGATGTAGTTGTAGTGAGGCGACAGGTGGGATGTCCAGGCATGGACCTTGAATTTCCCTCTAGGCCTAACACTTCCGAAGAGAAGATCTTGCATGCTCATCATATCCAGATCTTCAGGTGGGGTATCAGCAGAACATGTCTCGCCAAACATCATGAAGCATTCACAGGATGTTTCCTTTGCTCTCCTAAGGTATACCGGCTCTGCCATTCGCCAAGGATCACTCAAATGTTCACCATAGAGCGGTAAATTTATCTGCATCATATTCCTGAGGGTTGCAAGGGCCATGCTCCAGAAACGGTGTTCGAAATTTGCTTTCAATAGTCCACTGAAGATGCTTGCACACATGAAACAGCCATTCATCATCCTGGCCATGTCCATGGCCATTCCCGCGAGCTTCGGGTGGTCTTCCAGGCTTGTGCTCCCAAAAGTACGCACCTTAAAGAAGTACCAGTATGCCTCCTGGGTACAGAACTGTAATCTGAGGGGTTCTGTGGTTCCCAAGCTCGCGACCTTGTCAGATCGGCTTGCGATTATGATTTTACTTCCACTCACAGTGCTGCTTCTGGCAGCCGAGTACAACTTCTTCCATACATGCTCGTCGATATCCACAAGTAGCTCAATGATGATCAATGTCCTTCCACAGCCCACTCCACGGTGTTGATGCTTGATTCCACCTCCACATCTTAGGGTCTCTATGCTTGCATCTTTAAGATCGTCTCCATTGAAACGCCAAACCTGAGAGAAGTGGTTGCGCACCCTTTCATCGTTGCACACATGCTCGATCAGGGTGCTCTTTCCAACTTTCCCTGGACCGGTGATTGGCAAGACAGCCCGATTATCAGTGACACCAGGACCAGTCTCTGATTGCAACAGGAAGTTCATGATATGTTCAATCTCCATTTGGCGTCCAAACATGCACTTGTCCAGCAGAAGATACATCATGTATGGTTGACGGTGCAAACGCGGGCATCTGCATAGGAACATGACGAACTCACTCGCATCTTCAACGGTGTCCCTTACGCAGCTAAGAACTTGCTCCAGCAGCTCAGCTTGCGCTGGAACTTCATTGTTGCCACTCCAGAAACGTACACGCTTGGCAGGGTTGAACTCAGATGGGGCAAAGGACTTACTGACTTCATGATCTTTTGTCCCATCTTCTCCATGAGCTCGGCAACTGAAGACGTCAAGAGTATAATATCCCCTGTACATCTCCTTTCTCAGTATGCTTAGCTGATGCAGCATGGCCTGGTTTGTGATGAGCCGGCCATCTGCCTCCTCGACGACGGCGTGCAGCCGCACCAGCAGTCGTTGCAGCCTGCGCAGCCTGCGCAGCCTCTCCTCGGTTGGTGCCGCCGTCTGCTTCAGGTATCTGTCCACGATGAAAGATATGGCCCTACTGGCAAGCTCACCCATAGTAGCAGAAAAGATTGTCTCCATGTGGTCTTAGCAATGTGGTGCTGAAACAGATACATAAGAAGCTACGTATATATCTCTCAAACTTCTCAGAGGACTCACACAATGACATTCTGAGTCTTTGTCTTACAGTCCACTCAAGCCATGCTTTTCTTTTCTTTGGTCAAAGAGTTGAATGTAAATTGTCTTACTGTCCACTCAAGCAATGCTTTTCTTTTCTTTGGTCAAATAGTTGAATGTAAAAGACTGGTAAAGTCAGAGCGTGTAGATCTACCAGTTTGTATCTTACATTGTCTGGCCTGGAAGATACTTGAATTGGTTCTCTATTGTCTTCGGTTAGTCAAAAGGAGCATAAGAATAAAGGGCTGACGTGAAACAAAGACTTCTCCCTGACCATTTTGAACTTTCAACTCAGCATGCCACTGGATAATGCGCATCCTTTTCCTGCGTGACAAACACTTCAAAAAATTGAAGTGGCCCTGCAACGATCTGCCAAGAATCAACAAGAAAGTGACCCAATGCTCCAAAATTAGTCGTTGAAAACTTCTCTCAGTTCTCCACCGAAGACATTTGCTTGCAGCCATGAACCTCTAGTTGAAGTTTCTAAAAGAAGTCAAGAACAAATTCCAGTGGAACTTGTTAAATACTTTCAGCAAGAAGCAGAATCAGAAGATAGATATCCAATCTCCCTAGCCGGGGACTAGTCGGCAGATTGTTCTAAAGTGCAGCATGTTACTACTGCCCCATGGTGTCCTACCAACTTGAACCTGCGACTTGCTCATCCGTCCCATTTCCATGCAAAGTCTACAGTCAGCTACTTCATCACCATGTTTTGCTTCAGCAAGTTACCTTAGGGCTCACGTTTTCGTCGGTCGGCTGGCTGGATGCCATCAGAATTCAACCGAAAGTTTCAAGACCTGTGATGTCTTGTGCTTGAAAATGATAGCCAGTGTCCCTGTTTGATAACCTATTAACTGGCATGTGAGGGCCATTGCACTAGTTGCAAACCAGCACTGCCATTATCTTCATCAGAACCCAACAGGGATTCACCATCATGCAACGCGTGCCATTCCATCGAGACAATACAAGACAACGAAGAGCCAGACTACAACGGAACCCTAATCCTTGCTTGTAACAGCTCACATCTTCATCAGCCAGATGTATGCCATCAGCGCCGCTGCAGAGAGCAGAGAATATGCTGAGTATACGTTAACCTCAACAGCAGTTACTACATCTGCTAGTTCTTCACATACCTACCTGGGCATACCTGATTGATGGTGTCTAACTTCAGCTATCACAAGCAGCTGCCTGGGAGCACTGCCTGCCTCATCCAGGTGATAAGAGTGCCTCCAAACATAGGCAGATGGTAGTTCATAATGCCAGACAAGTCACCCACTTAAAGCCTGATGACGCTCATCCCATATGACACAGGCACAGAATCAACTATAAGGTCTCCAAGACTGCACTCGCTGAATTAAATGCAGCTGCAGACTACAGACCGAAATTAACAGGCACAATAAAGTCGTGCTATATGCTATGGAGCAGCAGACGTCTTAAGCTTAGAAGAACATCTACATAATAGATGGTTGAAACTCCCATGCTGCACAAGACAAAGTCCGTAAGCACTTACATCTGACTCTGTAGTTGATCCGATGCCAACGGCGGTCAGACCAGCACCAGGTGCAATTTGAGGCGATGGATCACCTGCGCTTCCAGCAGTCACAGGACACACTCACACACAACATGTGCATGCACAACAGTACAAGATCTCTTGGCAGATTGTGAGCAGCAAAGCAGGTGGTCCATCAACAAGGTGACGATCAGGCAGCAAACATGGTGGTGGGGAGTAGAGGTACAGGAGCTGGAGGAGAAAACTGGGTGAGCAGCCACGGACAACAGCCAGAAAAAAGTTCATTTAGGATGCAGCACATGTATAGATTGTTCATGTTTTCCACAAGACTGGTGAGCATATGTATAGACGAAAAAAACAACGAAAAAGTGCTTAACAGAACAGGGATGCAGTTTCCTTCAAAAGGTTTCAGAGGGGGCAGCCAGATAGTCCATAATCAGGTTGAGGTGAAGAGGCTCCATCAGAAAATTGGGTGAGCAGCTAGACAACAGGTGAACATATACGTGTGTGACAAAGAAAACCAACAAAAGTGCCCAACAGAACAGGTATGCCAATCTCCTTCAAAAGGTTCTAGAGGTTGGCCAGATACACAAAAAAGATGTATTCCCGGAGTTACATGTTCAAGTTTTTTGCATGGTCCATAAGACTATAGCAGAGAGAAAAAACAACAAGTGCTAAACAGAACAGGGATGCCAATCTATTTTGAAAGGTTAAGGTCAGACAAATAAAACATATATGCAACAGTTGGATTTTGCATTCGAAGAATCAGGTACTAGACGTATATAATGAAGAGTGCAGGAGAACCCTGCATGGTATTTCAGTTAAACAAGGAATAACTATTCAACAGTAGATGGTACTTCTTGTACTCCCTCCGACCCATATTAGTTGACTTGGATTTACCTAGATTCGGACGTATCTAGTACTAAAACATGTCTAGATACATCTGTATTTAGACAAATTCAAGTCAACTAATATGGATCGGAGGGAGTACCAAAATAAAACAGGTACTACAGTTGTTTAGGCATGTTAGCATCCAGTATCGCCCTTAACAAAGTCCTATTTCGCATAGTTCAAACCTCAAACTTAAATAATTGATGTTATGCACGACTTACAGACAGGTGGATAACGATTGTTTTTATGCTACCCAGATCTCAGGAAATCAGTTGTTGGATAATCAAAACCTCAACATTTACATATTTTTCTTGTTTCACACAAATGACCAACCATAACTATTAACTAAGTTTCTAAAGCTCAGATAATCATTTATATCTGGTGTTCAAAGCTAAGAGGAACATATATATTTCTGAAAACAGATGATAACAGCGTATCACAACGGACTTGGAATCAAGGGAGTGAAACTCAAGTCACTTACATATGCAGCAAGCAGTTCATTGGACTCACACCTAGCATGCTTGCAGTTCCATCAAATAGAAAGTTAAAACCATACCATATTGTGTTTAAAGCTAAGAGGGTCACATATTTCTGTGAAACAGATGATACCATTGTAGCACACTCGATTTGCAATCAAGGAAGTGAAACTCATGTTGCCTAAGCATGCAGCAGGCAGTTTATTAGATTCACACCATGTTTGCAATCTCCATCAGACAAAAAAGTTGAAGAGGCCTGTGATAAAACAATACCATACTTTTGTCTAGGCTGAGCAAGCTTGGCTTGGACGTCCTGGTACCATTCGCAGATTGTGAAGCCTTTGCCTACTAAATATATGAATACAAATATGTACCTGTATTTTCATTAATTAAATGCTATAAATCCACCCCTTGTAACATGTCTCAAACTCCTATCATACCAAGCTGGACTATCAACTATTTCAAGCAATGTAATCTGACTAACTTCCTGAGTACATGCTGTGTTCCATGAACCACCTATGGGTACTCTTATGATACTGGGAGGGGGAAAAGCCATAAACTGAGCTAGCAAAACATAAAAGATTAAATAGACATCATATGAATAAAAATGTGGCAGGTGCTCATGCGCTGTTAAGATGCCTCACATCTTTCAAGCAGTATATATTTTCAGGGATTTTAATGTCAAAAGTGCACTGATATTCAAACTTGATTACAAGTTCTGCTCAAAACCATAAGCTCTACTAGAATTGTCCTCAACATATCATATAAAAAATCATCTAATGCTCAAAATTGCAGAACAGATGAGTCTTCTGAAACAGTTAATTTATCATACCATTGGTGCTTATCTAAAATGACAATGAACGCCGAAATCCAGAAGGCAACATATAAATTGCTTGGATACCATCAGGAAAGATTGAAGCTGGTACTCATGATCATTTGATGTACGTACATGTAATCAGACATTACAACATTCCCATAAAACTGAAATGATTTAGAACCTGCCGCCGTCAAAAACACAAAACGGAATCCTGTACTACATCGAGAGAAAGCTAAACAGCTTCTTTGAGGTTTAAGGTCCTCGTAATATCCCTAGCATTATCGTAGTCGTTCACTGCTACCAATATGTTCTTCAAACGACGAGCCATCGCACGTGTCTCCTCAGCACTAATGCCTGCCCTGCCTCTCTGCTCCACTTTCCTCGATAGTTCTATCACAAGATCTGTGAAAGGTTTCAGCTTCTCACTTGGTGAAGACCCAACTCCTGAAAGTGATGCAGCGATCCGTTCAGCCCTAGTGATTGCGTCGTGGACATCCAATATTATGCTCTTCATGTGAGGAAGAATCTTTCCCACCAATAGTTCTTCTATAGCAAGTTTCTCCAGAACATTTCCTGCAAGGACCTTTTTCCACAGACACACATTTCTAAGCAGACGTGTAGCGACTCCGAATCTATATGCAGCATACTGCACAGCACCTGGTACAGTCCTTGTCAGCATTGAACCCCAAGCTGGTACTGAAATATCAGCAATTGCCTCACTCAGACGCTTACACACAGAAGCTAGCAGTTGATGCAAAGCCTTGCTCGAGGCTGGTACATAGGTAATCAACATGAAAATTGCATCTACAGCCTTCTGTGTCCTTTGAGTGCTCAAAACGTCCCAGCAGTGCATAATACGGTGGTGCAAAATAGGAAGGGCCACCTTTTCGGCTAGAATTCCAACAAGGTTTATATCTGAATCATTAGGGTCAATCTCTTGCACATCATAATCCAGAAGAATATTAGGCCACTCCATGTCCAATAAGTCGGTTGTTTTATGGAGAGGATCCCACTTCAGAAGCTCCAGTCTCACATAGGGTGTGAACACAGATGGTACACTTAGTGCTACATGGGCATCTCGGTAGGCCAAAGGATACTGAGTTTTCCACCCTTCAAACTTGTCCTTGACAATTGTAAGGCTCGAGTATTCCTCTGCAGCATCACTGAATACAACATCAGCAGTCTTGAGCAATTCATCACGGTTGGACAGATAAGCACTGCTGTCGGTGTCACTCTCATCAGTGCTTAACTCACCCTCAACATGCTCACTGTTACCACTCTTTCCTGCAGATGACAGTCTTTTGGATTCTGACCGAGCTTTTCTTCGCCTTCTGTTCTCTTCCCTGCGCTTAAGATCCATACGCTTCTGGAGATTGATATCTCTGCCAAACTCATCCAGCTCTGGTGGTAGGTTTGCACTTTCCCTAGCAGCAGTTGCTGCTGCTTGTGCAGCAAGCGATGCAGCAGACAGGTTAGCTGAGCTCGATCCTTTACTAAGAACAGATATTGCTGCATTCACCGCAGCTTCGATCACACTTGATTCATCAGCTAGGTCAGCTGCCCGCCTCTCTGAAACGGCCAATGCTCGATTTTCATGCAATTTCTGCATGTGGTCCTCCAACTCCTCGATGAAGAATGCCTTATCATTCAAGAAATCACACATGACAGAAACATAATTTCGGAGCTCCTGCATATACACAAACTTCTTCTCTGCATTCTGCAGACCACTCTCCAGGCTAGATATCTCTGAAAGAGCTTCATTAAGATGTGTGTCGGTCCTCGCTAAAGCATTAACTGTTGTCTTGTGGGTTTCCTTGAGCTTTCTGATGTTCTCCTGCAGCGCTTTGCTTGCTACATCAGCTTGCTGAGAGATGGACAAGAACTCCGCACTACCTGATGCAAAAGCAGATGCCCCAGGCAGAACCCCACCACTGAAGGAGGGCTGATAATGAGGACCTCCCGAGTACACAGACGGATGTGGCTGAACCTGCATCGGAGCCGGGGCACCATTAGCTGCTCTCTGAGCAGAAGAACCAAGCGCCTTCTTGACTTGCTCCTCCTCCCATTTCCTTTCTTCCTCCTCCTCGTCATCATCCCCATCATCATCAACCTCCCTAAACCCATCATTGATAACCCCTAAACTAGCAGCAGGACCCCTGTTATTGATCCCGTGAAACACTCCTTTTGAGATCCTCTGTCCATCACTCGGCTTCTCGCTATACATGGCAATCCTACCCTGCATCTCATTGTCCTCTTCATCACTGGACCCACCAGCAGCATCCCTGCTGCTGAGCACACCGCCGCTATCCAGGGAGATGAAATCTGGCGCCGCATGCCTCGGCTGTTGCAGCTGCTGCCGCTTTTTCCGGATGGCTTCAATCATCGCCTTGTCAGGTATCGCTGGCCCTTTCTCCTCGTCGCCTTCCTCCTCCTCAGACTCATCACTTTCGACTTCATTCTGCAATGGTTTCCGCGGTCCAATGCTTGCTTGTGCCATAGGTTTCACCAGACCTTTGAGAACAACCACGGGCTCTGCAGCAGCGGTGGGACCAGATGAAGTACTGGCTATAGCTGTAGCTCCAGCCAACCGGTGCTGCCGGGTCTCGGCCAAAGGAGCAGGCGGGGGAGGCGCCCGCACGAGGCTCCCATGGAGCGGGCGCGTGTTCTTCTGGAGCTCTCTGAGCCGCTCAGGGGTGTACTCCCCAGCGTGCGACTGGAAGTTGGACGGCTTGGGCGGCGCCGCGACGGCCGGCGAGCTCCTCGCCCGGTCCCTGGCGGGCGTGATGCGGTGGAGCGCCGCCGCGGCAGGCGAGGCCGTGCTGGCAGGCCGGACCGAGGCCGACGGGCGGCGGCGCTGCTGCTGCGCGAAGGGCCCCTCCTCCGCGTCGTCATCGTCCTCGTCGTCCGCGAAGCTGAGGCGGCTCGCGCTCTGAGACCTGGGCCTCGGCGCGGGCGGGGTCTGCGCCTTGGTGAATGCAGGCCTGCTCGGGGGACCGGCGTCGTCGCCCTTGGAGGCGCCCCCGTCGTCGTCGTCCGTGCGGCGACGGAAGTTCTTGCGTTGGCTGCTCATCCCGGCTCGCTGGCGCGGCGGAGACTGGCGGGTTCGGGGTTACCGGGGAAGGTGAATGGGAGTGCGTAGATAGGGCTTCGATTCGTGTTGGTAGATAGGGGAGGACACGGAATCTCACCGGCGGTGGCAGGCTGGCGGCGGCTGCTAGGGTTCCGGCACGGCGAGGAGATCCGGGTTAGAGAGAAAGAGAGAGGGCGAGGCGGTGAGTGAAACAAAACCAAAAGTCCAAGACCATTCGGACCCGGTAAGGAACCGCCTACCAGCAGTGTTGGGTTTCCTTTCAGAATCGGCCCACTGAGCCCAGTTAAGGCCCGGATAAGCTCAGCAAGAGCCCACATTTGGTCCAGTTAAGCCCAGGCCCGCTCGGCTCATCGTCATTCCATTCTCCGTCTTCTCCTCCACTGCTACCACGCGCAGCTCAGCGCGAAAACCCTAGCTAATTCCCCACCACCAGGACGACCGATCCCATGGCGACGGCGAGGCTTCGATCCGCGTCGGCGTCCTCCCTCCGAGGTATCCTCCTCCGCCACTGCTCCGCGGTTCCCGCCGCCTCGCCCCCTCGCGCCGTCTCAGGTTCCTCCTTCCCGCTACGTCCCTCCCCGTGGTCGTCTCCAGTGTAGTTAGATTTGATCCGCGTGGTGCTGTTACACGGATGATACGATTCTGTTGCTCAGTGGCCGGTCTACTGGTTCATTAGGTGTTAGGCGTGGTGTAGCCAAGTGCCAAAGTGCTGCTGATGTTCTCTGTCTGATTGCTGACTTATGAGACCTCTGTGGTGTTGAAAAACTGAGATTGTCGAGAGTTTTAGAGAATTAAGTTGCTTAGTATGATCTGGAGTGGTTAAATACGTTTTATCGCGGTTCATTTATTGAGATTGTCATGATTCAGCCTGTTGGCGCTCCTAAGAAAATTTATATGATTTAGTATTCTAGTATGCTCTACAAATTACGTGCACGGGAAGAATCATTTCTTGTTCATACCATACGATTGCATTTTGATGAAATTGTATGGTAAAAAAAACGACCATTTTGATGTGCCTGTTGTAATACACGTTGGAATGTGCCCGTATCCTGATGTGTGGATATAACATGATTATGTATTAATTCAGAAGAACATGTGGCTTTGACTGATTTATTGTCTCGACATGCATGGTGCTGTCTAGCTTCAAACTGGCGAAATTTGATGAGAATGTGGTCCTGCTCTCTGGCACCGGTAGTTGATTTCCTAGTTTCATTAGGTATTGGGAATACCATACCAACACATCCTAGACTGCTGGTGAACCTCTTCTCGTTGTTCTGCTTATTAACATCTGTGTTAGTTATAAACTGATTTTTTTTTTGAGGTAGATGGTTAAGTCATACAGAAGATAAATTGTTCTCAAGTGGTCAAGAAAAGTCCCCTGCAGTTCATGTTAGTGAGAAAACGTACACATAGCCATTAACTTGTTATGTTTAACCAGAGTTGCATCCCTGCTTATGGATTTTTCTTTTTTCATTTAAGCACTGTTCTTTAACTTTGCCCATGAGCAGAAGCACCCATTGTTCACATCATGTGGATGCATTTTGCAGACACAGATGACAATTGTCTACTCTTTTTTGAAAACTTTGTTGTGCATGTTGAAATGTGTGTTTGATGAATGAAGATGTACTCAAATTCCGCCATATTTCTTATGTGTGGATACCCCAAATGTATTTTTTTCTTAAAATCTGCAGCGGCCTGATTTGGAGATAAAAGAGTGTAGCTATGACTGCTTTATATTGTCTCGACAGTCACGTGGTAGATGGTAACAATAAATCTTTTCTGTGTTTGTTCCACATATGGCTCATTGCCCTTTATTCTGCCAGATTTTCAGGTTCCTGGATCTGCAACATGGAGGCATTTCTCAACATGTAAGCCCAATCCTCTTGCAAAAGGCGACAAGTTTGGTCCAATCCCTTATTTGTACGGCCAGGCAAGATGGGCTTCTCAAGCTACAGCTGTCAAAGAAACTGATTCCAGTGGTGGCAAGATAAGCATTGGGCCCAAATCCAAGCAGATCAAAGAGGAGGACAACAACAACGATGCTGAACTTGTCTACCAGGGACCGATATCATCAACCATCAAGAAAGTGAAGCTTCTGTCCTTGTCCACCTGCTGCCTCTCCATCTCCCTTGGCCCTGTGATAACGTTCATGACTTCGCCCGACATGAATGTGATCCTGAAGGGTGGAGTTGCTGCCACCGTGATCTTCCTCAGCGCCACCACGACCGGAGCCTTGCACTGGTTCGTGAGCCCCTACATCCACAAGCTGAGGTGGCGACAGGGTTCAGACAGCTTCGAGGCAGAGATCATGTCGTGGCTGGCCACGCCCCTGAAGAAGACGATCAAGTTTGCTGATATCAGGCCTGCGGAGACCAACCGGCCATATGTCACCTTCAGGGCTGATGGGAGCTTCTACTTTGTTGACGCCGACCACTTCCAGAACAAGGCCTTGCTGGAGAGGCTCACGCCCAAGCACCCTCACGAGTCCGCGTTCAAGAACTTGTGATGGGAGTTACTCTGGTGAGGCAGTGACTGCATCTGCCCTTGTGAACCCGGTTGGGCGCTCGACTTTTTTCCTGTAGCTTATACTTGTGAGAGTATGTTGGTATATGTTACTGCTGTTATTTAAGTTCTCTAAGGACCTTTGCGAGTGGCTGCTGTGGAATATTGTTTTAACCAGCAGAGAGCACGGGTGGCAGGTATTCCTGGACCATTTTAAATAAGTAGCAGCCCTATGTGAATTGCAGGTTAGAAGATGATAGCATGCTTCCAGTCTTGGACTTTTGCAATTATTTTGCCTTGAAATGCAATGGTATTTGAGTACAGTTTGCGAAGCTTTGCAGTATGTGAAACATTGCACGATTTGCTCTCTTTGTGCGCTCATGCTCCTTTGCTCACTTGATTATGCCCTGGCAATTGGCGATGTGTTTCTCCCAGACCATTTTGAACGAGTAGTAGTGATGAGTGATTGGCAGTTTTTAGAAGATGTTTTCATGCTCCCACTCACTGACAGTTCGGCCTTGAGATGCAGTGATATTTCTGTGCGGTTTCTGCCCAAGCTGTGAAACATTGAATGATTTGGTCTGGATGTACTCATGTTCATTTTGGTCTCTTTACCGAAGGCCTTCCTGTATGGTGTTGTGCTTATGTAATTTGCTCCTTCATCTTGCAACAACCATAAAGAAGACATATTTCAGACACAAGCGCAGAAATCATCTTGTATGGGATGTGAGAATTATGGATCAATTAATTTTCTAGTCTATCACGGACTGATATCGTCAACCATCAAGGAGGGCCCAAATCCAAGCAGATCAACTGATCAAGGAGGAGGGCCATGATGAAGATTATGAATGGTCTATCAGGGACTGATATCGTCAACCATCAAGAAAGTTGAGCTTCTACTATGTCGACGCTGGCCACTTCCAGAACAAAGCTCTGCTGGAGAGTCTTGCGCCCAAGCATCCTCATGAGTCTGCCTTCAAGAACTTGTGATGGGAGTTACTCTGGTGAGGCGGTGACTGCGTCTGTTCTTGTGAACCTAGTCGGGTGCTCTTTCTTTGTCCTGTAGGTTATACTTCTGATAAGATGTGGTATATGTTACTGCAGATTATATCATGGACACTTGCAACTTTTTTCCTTAAAATGCCGTGGTATGTGTGTATTTTTTTTTTCCAAAGCTATGTTGTATGTGCAGTGAACAATGTAGTTCGATCTCTGAAGCTATGTGTTTTACAGTGTACATGTGGTTCGTGGAGTGAAACAATATACGAGTTTGTTCTGTATGTACTCATGTTCCATCTGGTCTCGCTGCTAGATTATAGAAAAATAATAACATGTCCTGAAGTACCCGAACCACACTACTACCACCATCCGCACTTAATTTTACACTGGCAATTGCTCTCACTGGAACAGCAAAATCCACATGTTCTAAACTGTTAATGTTAATCACACACAAACGAGACTCAAAATTGTCTGGGAGCACATCTCATGGTGCCTCATGTCTAAACGAACTTTTACATCTAAAAGTCTGTACAGTCTGACCCAGTGGCAAGGCCAGCGACCAAGAAAACCAGTCAAAACTACAAATTTCACCTTGTTGGAGGCGCTGACAATTGGTCTCTTGCCTCCTGGATTTCTCATCTACACCACTTGGTATTTCAACCCTGTCTTGTCGTCGGCAGCGTCGATGGAGATTGTCGAGCCTTCACCAGCTTCTCCGCTAACCAACATCTTGGAGATGGTTGTGATTATATGCTTGTCCACCCATCTTTTTATGGGCCTTGCACCATACACCTGTTTGAGACAAAGTATGGTTGGTTATTACCAAAACTTGCAAAATATATGTAGGTTTCATAGTACGATTAAAAACAATGCTTACCAGGTTGTATGATTCCGACAAAATAACATCGACTGCAGCTTCCCTTAACACTAGAGATATGCCCTTGCTGGCTACTCTAGCAGTGACGTCTTTCATCTGGATATACACGATTTCCTTCTGTTGGTTGTGCGAAAGTGGCTCAAATATCACAATCTAGCTCAGTCTATTTAGAAGTTCAGGTCTGAAGTATTTCCGAACCTACACACACAGAACATATATGTTAGTGAACTGGGTTAATTTTAGGAGGGATATATGTCAGTGAACCTCGACAGACAGTCTATTAAGAAGTTCGGGTCTGAAGTATTTCCGAACCTGTTTCATGAGAAGGTCGTGCCCAACTTTCATTGTTTCCCCTCCTGTTAGATGCTCTGCTCCAAGATTTGAGGTCATAATGACGACTGTATTTTTGAAATCTACGCTCCATCCTTGTCCATCATTCAACACACCGTCGTCAAGCAGTTGAAGAAAAACATTTATCACCGAGTAATCCGCCTTCTCCACCTCATCGAAAAGAATAACACTGTATGGACGTCTCCTAACTTTCTCTGTCAGTTGTCCACCATCTTTATGACCATGATAGCTTGATGATGTCGCCGAAAGAAGATTAATATTCATATATAAGTAAAAAAAAAAGGTATGACAATATTAATGTAATGCAAGAAATATTTTTATTATTATACCTTGGGGGTGCTCCAATGAGACGCGTGAGGGAAGAGGGGCAACTATATTCAGTCATGTCAAATCGAACCAACATATTCTCGCTATCGAATAACTGCTCGGCAAGGGCTTTTGCAAGTTCTGTTTTTCCAACACCAGTTGATCCCAAAAAGAGGAAGGAGCCTATGGGTTGGCCAGGCCGAGCAAGGCCAGCCCTAGAACGCAACACGGCTTCTGCAACTAACTCGACCGCCTCGTTCTGGCCAACTACTCTCTCATGCAATCTGTCGGCCAAGCGCATTAACTTGATCGTCTCCTTCCAGCGAGGTGCAAGCCTCGTCGATCAGATCAATCGCCTTATCAGGAAACTGACGACCTAAAATATCAATGGAATGTTATAATTTTGGCTCACAAGCAGCTAGCCCAAAAAGGTTTAGTAAGTAGTAATTAAAATTTCCTTTGGCTAGACACTTGCTGAGTCACCTGTGATGTAGCGGTCGGCGAGGTGTACGGCGGCCTCGATAGCGGCATCCTGAATTTTCACGCCATAGTGTCGTTGAGACCTGTCCCTGAGCCCCTGGAGGATGCCGATGGTTGCCGGCACGCTGGGCTGCTCGACGTGCACCTTCTGGAACCGCCGCTCGAGCGCGGGGTCAGACTCGATGTTCGTCGTAGGTGGTGGCGCCGATGCATCGGATGCGGCCGCGTGCGAGCGCGGGCTTGAGTATGTTGGCGGCGTCGCTACGGCCTTTCTCGTCGCCGCAGCCGATGAGCATGTGCATCTCGTCGATGAAGAGGATGACCTTGCCCTGGGACGCCTCGGCGCGCTTGATGACGTTCTTGATGCGCGTCTCGAACATGCCGCGGAAGTGCGTCCCGGCCACCATACATGGCGGTGAGGTCGACCTCGACGAGGCGCACGCCGGCGAGCTGCGGGGGCACCTTGCCGGCGGCGATGCGCTGCGCGAGGCCCTCGGCGATGGCCGTCTTGCCGACGCCCGCGGCGCCCACGAGGGCGACGCAGTTCTTGGTCCGGCGGGAGAGGATGCGGATGACGCGGTCGATCTCGTCGTCGCGGCCCACCACCGGGTCGACCTGGCCTTTGGAGGCGGCGGCCGTCATGTCCCGGCCGTACTTGCGCAGGCAGGTGCGTCGGCGGTAGTAGCGCCACGCCCCGTAGCCCAGGCCGATGGCCCCGTACAAGTAGATGATGGGCTCCAGGACCTGCAGCACGCCGGACACGTGTGCGTGGGCATGCGATAAGATGGTGCCCAGCCCGGCGCTCATCGGCGGCGGCGGCGGCGCCGGAGTGTCGATCCAGACCCTCAGCATAGGATCGTAGGATCTGGTCCCGGCACCCATCATGGTAGTAGTCGGTCGATCGGTAGATCAAATCAAAACCCTGATCTGAAGCGACCGAAATCTAATTAACGCCGCATTGCTCCGTTTGGTGTGCATGTATATTGTGTACAGAGAGGATGGCTTCTTTTTGTCCAAGGGATCGAACCAAAAGTTCCTTTTGCATACACGTAGTCACGTAGTACAAATAGAGTTGTAGTCGATCAGAGTTTTGTTCATTCCACTAGTAGAAAATGGGCTTTTGGTTCGGGGCAGGGACTAATGGTCCGAACCGGACGGCCCGAGGAGGCCGAGGCATTATGTCCTGGTCCGTAAGGAACCATTAGTCCCGGTTTGTATCAATGGGTCTGGACCGGCGCGTGAGCTCCTGGCAGAACCTTTAGTCCCGGTTTGTATCTCAAACCGGGACTAATGGTCTGGCCCTATATATATGCACCCAGTCCTCCACTCTCTCATGTTTTTTTCCTATGTGAGAGGTGGGTATAACTTTGTGCTAATTTTTTTTCTTCATATGCACTAGAGGTGTTCGGTGAAATGCCTATTAGAGCGATGCCACTTGAGTTCACACAAGACAAAATATGATATGAGGTGTCAGAGCGACACTTAAGGTTTCTCCTCTTTGTTTTGAAGTATCCTCAAAGGTTAGCAACTATTTTCTCGTTTTGACTGCGCGGTACTAATTTAAGCATCGTGATTGCGTTTGATATATACATGATTGTATGATGCAGATGAGCCACTCATGGATGTACGGTGACCGACGCTCTGACGCTTACAGAGAAGGCGTGCGTTCTTTTCGCCTTGTGGCCGAGGCGAATAAGCAACGGGATGGTTTTATGTGTTGTCCATGTGTTGAATGTCGGAATGAGCAGGCTCACACTTCCTCAAGAGTCATTCAGAGCCACCTGCTTCGGTCCGGTTTCATGTCCGGCTATAATGTTTGGACCAAGCACAGAGAAAGAGGGGTTATGATGGAAGACAGCGATGAAGAAGAGAACGATGATGACAACTACCGGTCTATGTTCCCTGAATACGATGATATCGCAGTTGAAGATAATAAAAAAGAAGGGGGTAAAGAACGGAACCAGATGAGCCCATTGATGATTTTGGTCGGGTCATTAGTGATGCAAGGCGAGACTGCGACACAGAAAAGGAGAGGTTGCAGTTCGAGCAGATATTACAGGACCACAACACATTGCTGTATCCAACTTGTGAAGATGGCCAGAAGAAGCTGGGTAGCACACTGGAATTGTTGAAGTGGAAGGCAGAGACCGGTATGACTGACTCGGGATTTGAAAAGTTGCTGGTAATAATGAAGAAGCTGCTTCCAAGAAATAACCAATTGCCCTCCAGTACGTACGAAGCAAAGAAACTTGTCTGCCCTCTAGGATTAGACGTGCAGAAGATACATGCATGCCCTAATGACTGCATCCTCTACCGCGGTGAGAAGTACGAGAATATGGATAAATGCCCGGTATGCACTGCATTGCGGTATAAGATCAGAAAAGATGACCCTGGTGATGTTGAGGGCGAGCAACCCAGGAAGAGGGTTCCTGCCAAGGTGATGTGGTATGCTTCTATAATACCACGGTTGAAACGTTTGTTCAGAAATAAAGAGCATGCCAAGTTGTTGCGATGGCACATGAAAGACCGTAAGAAAGACGGGATGTTGTGGCACCCTGCTGATGGTCGGCATGTTGGAATTATGCCCTAGAGGCAATAATAAAGATGTTATTATTATAATTATTGTTCATGATAAAGTTTATATTCCATGCTAGAATTGTATTAAGCGGAAACATTAATACTTGTGTGGTTTGTGAACAACACCGTGTCCCTAGTACGCCTCTATGGAGTAGCTCATTGATCAATGATGGTTAAGGTTTCCTGACCATAGACATGAGTTGTCAATTGATAATGAGATCATATCATTGGAGAATGATATGGTGGATAGACCCAAACTAAGCGAAGCAATTAGATCGTGTCATCGTGTTCGTCTTTGCGAAGCTTTTCTTATGTCAAATATTGTATTCCTTAGACCATGAGATAATACAACTCCCTGGTATCGGAAGAAAGCTTTGAGGTCATCAAACGTCATCCTATGAGAGGGTGATCATAAAGGTGTCTCTCAGGTGATCGGAAAGTATCTGTTGGGTTGTATGTATCGAGATGGCATTTGTCCCTCCCAAGTCGGAGAGATATACTTCGGGCCCACTCGGTAATCGATATAAACACCGCTTGCAAGCATGTGGTTAAGGAGTTAATCACAAAGTGATATCGGATTATGGAACGAGTAAAGTACTTGCTGTGAACGAGATTGAACTAGGTATGACGATACCGACGATCGAATCTCGGGCAAGTAAAATATCGCGAGAAGAAGGGAATATATATATATGGGATTGATTGAATCCTGGCATCGTGGTTCATCCGATATGATCATCGATGAATGTGTGGGAGTCAATATGGGTGCCCAGACCCCGCTGTTGATTATTGATAGAAGATCATGTCTGCATATTCTCGAACCCGTAGGGTCACACACTTAACGTGTCTCGACGCTAGGATAGATTGGATGTTTGGTTTATGAGTTTTTGTTCGGAGTCTCGGATGGGATCCGGGATATCACGAGAGGTTCCGGAGTGGTCCGGAGAATAAGATTCATATAAGGCAGTGCAGTTTTTGGAGTTCGGAATTGTTCCGGGTTAATCGGTATTGTACCGGAAGCTTCTAGAACCTTCCAGAAGGGGGCCAACGTGGTCCCACCTTCCGGGAGGGGGCATGGGCCTATGAGGGAGTGTCCTGGACGCATTGGGCCAGGGGCACAAGGCCCCATAGGGCCCAGCCGATCCTAGAGAGTTTAAATCGTTTAAACTAGAGATAAGATAAGATAAGATTTCTAGATAAGGGAGAGTTTAAATTGTTTAAACTAGAGATAGGCTTGGAGGAGAGGCTAGGGCTGGCCGCCCCCCTCTATAAATAGAGGGCTGGTGCGCCCCCTTCCCCCTACACACACCTTCCTCCAAACCCAGTTGCCCTGCTGCCCTTCCTCTCTCCCTCCCGACTGTTTGTAGGCGAAGCCCTGCAGCAGAAATTCTCCACCATATACACCACGCCGTCGTGTTGTAGATCCAATCCATCTCTCCACCATACTTGCTGGTCCGAGGAAGGAGGAGACGTCGAGGTGATGCACGTGTGCATCTCACGGAGGCACCGCCACTTGTGGTGCTAGATCGGATCGGATCGCGAGGAGGAGAAGCGAGTACGACTACATCACCCACGTTCCGACGAACGTTCCGCTGTGCGAATCTTCAAGGGTATGAAGATCTAATCCAATCTCTCTCGTTGTTTGCATCTCCTAGATTAGATCTTGGCTTTCCTTCTGTTCGCTTCCGTGGAAAATTTTGATTTACTATGCTGCAAAACCCTTCAGTGGTATCAGAGCTAGATCTATGCGTAGATGTGATTCACTAGTAGAACGCAACATGGTTATTGCGGGCGTTGATGTTTTTTGTTGCAAGCCTCTTGTTTGTGTTCTTCTTATGACGCGGCATAGTGAGATTGAAGCGGTCCAGGCCAACCTTACGCGACGTCGTTCGCGAGACCGGCTCCGCACTTGACGTGTGGCTTGTTCCACACATGCGGCTGGTGGATGTCAGTTTCTCTCACTATAGTGATCATGGGATTAACACCGGAGTTTGGCAACCATAATATCACCGTTGTGGCTTTCCGTAGGTAAGAATCGTTCTTAGCATCTACTCCCATAAGCCACGTAAAACATGCAACAACAAAGTAGAGGCGTCTAACTTGTTTTTGCAGGGAGTGTTTTCTGTGATATGGTATGGCCCAAGATGTGATGTGTATAATGTATGCGATGATCATGTTTTGTAATGTTTCACGACTTGCATGTCGATGAGTACACAACCGGCAGGAGCCATATGGTTGTCTTTATAATTGTGTATGACCTGCGAGTCAACTTCTTATACGCCATGTAATAGCTTTACTTTATCGCTAAGTAGTTAGCAATAGTTGTAGTTGCT
Source organism: Avena sativa (assembly GCA_916181665.1). Classification (NCBI taxonomy): domain Eukaryota; kingdom Viridiplantae; phylum Streptophyta; class Magnoliopsida; order Poales; family Poaceae; genus Avena; species Avena sativa. The sequence continues at coordinate 4,113,659 of OV702292.1, read as the reverse complement.
ATTCGTGGTGGAGGCAATCATGGTGGAGTGATGGAGATCATGCCGGAACGCACAAGATGGAGATCAGTGCGCGAATATTGGCTATACCATGTCACATAAAGTTATATGCATGCGATGTTTATCCTTTTATGTATCTTATTATGCTTAGATCGCGACGGTAGCATTATAAGATGATTCCTCACTTAAAGATCAAGATAAAAACTGTGTTCTCCCCAAGTATGCACCGTTGCGAAAGTTCGTCGTGTCCAAGCATCACGTGATGATCGGGTGCTATAGACTCTACGCTCACATACAACGGGTGCAAGCCAGTTTTGCACACGCGGAAATACTTGGGTCTAGCTTGACGAGCCTAGCATGTACAGACATGGCCTCGGAACACAAGAACCGAAAGGTTAAGCATGAGTCATATGAATGATATGATCGACACTTCGTTGTCCACCATTGAAACCACATCTCTTCTCGTGATGATCGGATTAGGTGTGGTGAATTTGGATCGTGTTCACTAAACAACTTGAGGGATGTTGAATTTAGTGGGAGTTCATCTAGTAATTTGATTAAGTTGAACTATTTATCATGAACATAGTCTAAATTGTACTTGCAAATACTGTAGATCACATGGCCAAGTCCAACTTCAACTTCAACGTTTTTGCTGAGAAAGAAAAGCTTAAGAACAATGGGTCTAACTTCACCAACTGGTTTCGCAATCTAAGAATCATTCTGTCTGGAGGACAAAAGGACTATGTCCTTGAGAAAGCGTTAGGTAACCCCCCTGCTGCAACTGCGCCGGCTGATGAGAAAGCTATCTATCAGTCGCGCAAAGATGATTACGGTGTGATTAAGAGCACCATGTTGTTTGCTATGGAACCGAAACTTCAAAATCGTTTTGAAAACTATCCCGGGCCCTTTGAGATTCTCGAAGAGTTGAAAACCATGTTTCAGACTCAGACCCGTTCTGAGAGATATGAGATCTCTGAGAAGTTCTTTAACTGCAAGATGGAGGAAGGGAGTTCCGTTAGTGAGCACGCCATTAAGATGTCGGGCTACACTCAACGCCTTGAGCAACTGGACTGCAAGATTCCAGAGGAGCTCAAGATTGACAGGGTTCTGCAATCACTCCCTCCCAGCTAAAAAGTTTTGTAGTGACTCATAATCAGATTGGTTCCACTGATACGATCACCGAGCTCTTCGCAAAGCTGAAGGCTGTGGAGGTGGACATCAAGAAGGATAATCATGTGTTGATGGTCAACAAGCCCTCCTTTAAGAAAGGTAAAGGTACAAAGAAGCCCTTCAAGAAAGGCGGCGGCAAGCGCGTTGCCCCTGCTGAGAAGAAGCTCAAGTCTGGTCCCAAGCCGGACACTGAGTTCTTCTATTACAAGGACAAGGGTCACTGGAAGCGCAACTGTCCGAAGTACTTAGCGGACAAGAAGGCTGGCACCATCAAAGGTATATTTGATATACATGTTATTGATGTTTTCCTTACTAGCCCTCGTTGTAGTGCCTGGGTATTTGATACCGGTTCAGTTGCTAATATTTGTAACTCGAAACAGGAGCTACGGAATAGACGGCGGCTTGCGAGGGATGAGGTGACGATACGCGTTGGCAACGGATCAAGAGTTGATGTGATGGCCGTCGGCACGCTCTCCTTAGTTTTACCTTCGGGATTAGTTTTAAACCTTAATAAATGTTATTATGTGCCTGCGTTGAGCATGAACATTATTTCTGGATCGTGTTTATTGCAAGACGGTTATTCATTTAAATCGGAGAATAATGATTGTTCTATTTATATGAGTAACATCTTTTATGGTCATGCACCTCTTGTGAATGGTTTATTTCTTCTAAATCTCGAAAGGGATGAAACACACATCCATAACATTGAGGCTAAGAGATGCAAAGTAGATAGTGATAATACTACTTATTTGTGGCACTGTCGTCTAGGTCATATTGGTGTAAAGCGCATGAAGAAACTCCATTTTGATGGACTTTTGGAGTCTCTTGATTTTGAATCATTTGACACATGCGAACCATGCCTCATGGGCAAGATGATCAAAACACCGTTCTCCGGTATGATGGAGCGAGCAACGGACTTGTTGGAAATCATACATACCGATGTATGCGGACCGATGAGTGTTTCGACGCGCGGTGGATATCGCTATTTTCTCACTTTTACCGATGACTTAAGTAGATATGGGTATATCTATTTAATGAAACATAAATCTGAAACGTTTGAAAAGTTCAAAGAATTTCAGAATGAAGTGGAGAACCATCGTAACAGAAAGATTAAGTTTCTACGATCCGATCGTGGGGGCGAATATTTGAGTTATGATTTTCTCACGCATCTCAAAGCAAGTGGAATCGTTTCACAACTCACGCCACCCGGAACACCACAGCGCAATGGTGTGTCTGAACGCCGGAATCGAACCCTATTAGATATGGTCCGATCAATGATGTCTCTTACTGATTTGCCGTTATCATTTTGGGGTTATGCATTAGAAACCGCTGCATTCACTTTAAATAGGGCTCCATCTAAATCCGTTGAGACGACACCGTATGAACTGTGGTTTGGTGCTAAACCTAAGTTGTCGTTTCTTAAAGTTTGGGGATGCGAAGCTTACGTCAAGAAGTTGATGCCGGACAAGCTCGAACCCAAAGCGGAGAAATGCGTCTTCATGGGATACCCTAAGGAAACTATTGGGTATACCTTCTATCACAGAATCGAAGGCAAAGTGTTTGTCGCAAAGAACGGTTCCTTTCTTGAGAAGGAGTTTCTCTCGAAAGAAGTGAGTGGGAGGAAAGTAGAGCTAGACGAGGTTATTGAACCTTCTCTTGAATTGGAGAGTAGCGCAGCACCTGAAGTTGTTCCAGTGCCGCCTGCACCAACAATAGAGGAAGCAAATGACAAGGATCATGAAGCTTCGGACGATGCTGCTACTGAACGTCGCAGGTCGACAAGGTCGCGTGCCCCTCCTGAGTGGTACGGCAACCCTGTCTTGACTGTCTTGTTAGTAGAAGACAGTGAACCTACAAACTATGAGGAAGCGATGATGAGCCTAGACTCTGAGAAATGGCTAGAAGCCATGAAATCCGAATTGGGATCCATGAGCGAAAACCAAGTATGGACTTTGGTGGACCCTCCTAGCGACCGAAAGGCCGTTGAGTGCAAATGGATCTTCAAGAAGAAAACGGACGCGGATGGTAATGTTACCGTCTATAAAGCACGGCTTGTTGCGAAAGGTTTTCGACAAGTTCAAGGTGTTGACTACGATGAGACTTTCTCTCCCGTAGCGATGTTTAAGTCCATTCGGATTTTATTAGCAATTGCTGCGTTTCATGATTATGAAATATGGCAGATGGATGTCAAGACTGCGTTCCTCAATGGCAACATTGATGAAGAGTTGTATATGATGCAACCCGAAGGTTTTGTCGATCCTAAGGATGCTGATAAAGTATGCAAACTTCAGCGTTCCATTTATGGACTGAAGCAAGCATCTCGGAGTTGGAACCTTCGTTTTGATCAAGTGATCAAAAGCTTTGGATTTGTTCCAAATTGCTACGAAGCTTGCATCTACAAGAAAGTGAGTGGGAGCTCGGTGACGTTTCTGGTACTATATGTGGATGACATATTGATTATTGGAAATGACATCAACATGCTTAACGATGTGAAGAGTTATTTGAACAAGTGTTTTTTAATGAAAGATCTAGGTGAAGCTGCTTATATATTGGGCATCAAAACCTATAGGGATAGACAAAGACGCCTGATAGCTTTAAGCCAGAGTACATACCTAGAAAAGTTCTGAAAAGGTTCAGAATGGATAAGGCATTGAAAGGTTCAGTGCCTATGTTGTCAGGTAAGATATTGAGCAAGGCTCAGTGTCCAGCTACGGTAAATGATAGGGAAGCTATGAGCAAAGTGCCTTATGCCTCGGCCATAGGTTCCATCATGTATGCCATGCTGTGTACTAGACCGGATGTGTCCAATGCTCTTAGTTTGACGAGCAGATATCAAAGTGATCCAGGAGTGGAACATTGGACAGCCGTGAAGAACATCCTAAGGTACCTAAATAGGACTAAAGAAATGTTCTTAGTCTATGGGGGTGATGAACAGCTCGTAGTAAAAGGTTACGTCGATGCTAGTTTCGACACCGACAAGGATGATTCTAAATCTCAGACAGGATACGTGTATATTTTGAATGGAGGAGCTGTGAGCTGGAGAAGCTGCAAGCAAAGCGTGATTGCGGGATCTACAGTAGAAGCGGAATACATGGCTGCTGCAGAAGCGTCAAGTGAAGGAGTTTGGATCAGAAACTTCATCACTGAGCTTGGCGTGGTTCCAAGTGCATTGGACCCACTGGAGATATTGTGTGACAACACTGGCGCCATAGCACTCGCTAAGGAACCAAGATATCATCCAAAAACCAAGCATATCAACCGCAAGTTTCATATAATCCGAGATTATATAGTAGATGGAGATCTGAAGATCAGCAAAGTACATACAGATCTGAATGTCGCAGATCCATTGACTAAACCTTTTCCACGTGTAAAACATGATCAGCACCTCAGTGCCATGGGTGTGAGATTGTTGCCAAATGTAAACTAGATTATTGACTCTAGTGCAAGTGGGAGACTGTTGGAATTATGCCCTAGAGGCAATAATAAAGATGTTATTATTATAATTCTTGTTCATGATAAAGTTTATATTCCATGCTAGAATTGTATTAAGCGGAAACATTAATACTTGTGTGGTTTGTGAACAACACTGTGTCCCTAGTACGCCTCTATGGACTAGCTCATTGATCAATGATGGTTAAGGTTTCCTGACCATAGACATGAGTTGTCAATTGATAATGAGATCATATCATTGGAGAATGATATGGTGGATAGACCCAAACTAAGCGAAGCAATTAGATCGTGTCATCGTGTTCGTCTTTGCGAAGCTTTTCTTATGTCAAATATTGTATTCCTTAGACCATGAGATAATACAACTCCCTGGTATCGGAAGAAAGCTTTGAGGTCATCAAACGTCATCCTATGAGAGGGTGATCATAAAGGTGTCTCTCAGGTGATCGGAAAGTATCTGTTGGGTTGTATGTATCGAGATGGAATTTGTCCCTCCCAAGTCGGAGAGATATACTTCGGGCCCACTCGGTAATCGATATCAACACCGCTTGCAAGCATGTGGTTAAGGAGTTAATCACAAAGTGATATCGGATTATGGAACGAGTAAAGTACTTGCTGTGAACGAGATTGAACTAGGTATGACGATACCGACGATCGAATCTCGGGCAAGTAAAATATCGCGAGACGAAGGGAATATATATATGGGATTGATTGAATCCTGGCATCGTGGTTCATCCGATATGATCATCGATGAATGTGTGGGAGTCAATATGGGTGCCCAGACCCCGCTGTTGATTATTGATAGAAGATCATGTCTGCATATTCTCGAACCCGCAGGGTCACACACTTAACGTGTCTCGACGCTAGGATAGATTGGATGTTTGGTTTATGAGTTTTTGTTCGGAGTCTCGGATGGGATCCGGGATATCACGAGAGGTTCCGGAGTGGTCCGGAGAATAAGATTCATATAAGGCAGTGCAGTTTTTGGAGTTCGGAATTGTTCCGGGTTAATCGGTATTGTACCGGAAGCTTCTAGAACCTTCCAGAAGGGGGCCAACGTGGTCCCACCTTCCGGGAGGGGGCATGGGCCTATGAGGGAGTGTCCTGGCCGCATTGGGCCAGGGGCACAAGGCCCCATAGGGCCCAGCCGATCCTAGAGAGTTTAAATCGTTTAAACTAGAGATAAGATAAGATAGGATTTCTAGATAAGGGAGAGTTTAAATTGTTTAAACTAGAGATAGGCTTGGAGGAGAGGCTAGGGCTGGCCGCCCCCCCTCTATAAATAGAGGGCTGGTGCGCCCCCTTCCCCCTACACACACCTTCCTCCAAACCCAGTTGCCCTGCTGCCCTTCCTCTCTCCCTCCCGACTGTTTGTAGGCGAAGCCCTGCAGCAGAAATTCTCCACCATATACACCACGCCGTCGTGTTGTAGATCCAATCCATCTCTCCACCATACTTGCTGGTCCGAGGAAGGAGGAGACGTCGAGGTGCTGCACGTGTGCATCTCACGGAGGCACCGCCACTTGTGGTGCTAGATCAGATCGGATCGCGAGGAGGAGAAGCGAGTACGACTACATCACCCACGTTCCGACGAACGTTCCGCTGTGCGAATCTTCAAGGGTATGAAGATCTAATCCAATCTCTCTCGTTGTTTGCATCTCCTAGATTAGATCTTGGCTTTCCTTCTGTTCGCTTCCGTAGAAATTTTTGATTTACTATGCTGCGAAACCCTTCACGGCAGTGGAGAAAAATCGAGAGAGACTTTCCGGACTTTGCTGGTGACGCAAGAAACTTATGGTTTGGTCTAAGTACCGATGGCATAAATCCTTTTGGGGAGCAGAACTGCAGTCACAGCACCTGGCCCGTGACTCTATGTATCTACAACCTTCCTCCTTGGTTGTGCATGAAGCGGAAGTTCATTATGATATCAGTGCTCATCCAAGGCCCGAAGCAACCCGGCAACGACATTGATGTGTACCTAAGGCCATTAGTTGATGAACTTCTTTAGTTGTGGGCCAAACCATGTGTATGTGTGTGTGGGATGAGCACAAACAGCAGGAATTTGACCTACAAGCGTTGCTGTTCGTAACCATCAATGATTGGCCTTCTCTTAGTAACATTTCAGGATAGACGAACAAAGGATACAATGCATGCATGCACTGTTTAGATGAGACTGAAAGTATATATCTGGATAAATGTAGAAAGAATGTGTACCCGTACAATCATCGTTTTCTTCTGCCCAGTCATCCCTTAAAATAGAAAGGCAAGCATTTTAATGGCAAGGCAGAAACCCGGACGAAGCCTGTCCCCGTAGTGGTGCTGATGTATTTGGTATGGTCAAGGATTTGGATGTAATCTTTGGAAAAGGTCCTGGAGGAATTTTATTTCTAGTGGGTATTACCTTCTCCTTTACCTTTGCCACCAGTTCAATGTCCTTTTTAGTTTTCTAATTGGCTGAAGTTTTTTGCTTATCGGCACGTTCTTCACTTGAGGCGATAGCCTGCTCTTCTTTTTCCTTTCTGAGATCAGCGTCTTCTCTTGAGTCGATTGTCTCAGCATCTGAATCATATTGTTTATGTTTATCTCGTTCTTCTTCTTCTTCTTCTTCTTCTTCTTCTTTATCTTTAGAAGTCTCATGCTCTCTTTTCTGAGCTTCGTATCAATATCATCTCGAGGATCCGCAAGGTCCTCTTCTTCTTGACTCATTTCTTGAGTCTCTTTTGCCTTGCAGGCTTGTTCTTTTTGATACCAAGGTGCCCTTGGGGTTCCTGTGTCTTTGTACCATGTCTAGTGACAATGTTAATAGAAACAATATTACAATCAAAATTACATTGGTCTAAGATAAGAGCTTGAGTTTCAACTATCTGATCACATTGAGTTTTGACCATACTCAAATATTTATCCAAATGCCTCGTGGCATGTCCTAAGTCATCAAAAACTTTAGTTAGCTCTTTTATGTTCTTTTCTTGAGTCATTAGCCATTTATAATATTTCTCACGGAACTGCTTTTGTTGATATCTAAACTTTTGCATCACAAGATTTATTTCATCTTCTATAACATAAGCTTGAAGAATATCTACTTTATTTTCTTCAACAAGTTTCGTTGCTATTCCTTTTTCTTTTATGGACTTCTTAACTTCATACATAAGTTCCCGAGGTATATGAAACATACCTTTTTGTGGCTTAACATCCTCAACATGATTAAATTGTTCATCGTTGAAGCATCTTACCTAAAAAAGTTTTATGCATTCGGGCAATGTCAAGTTACAAATATCTCCCCTTGCAGATAAGTCAATCGTTTCTTTTGTATCTTTATTAAGCCTATTATAAAAATATTGGATAACTAAATGCTCATGAAAACCATGATTCGGGACTTTTATAATCATTCCATAAAATGCATGTTACTAGTAACTTCATACCAGTGACTAGTCATCATAGGCGCTTTGCCCATCACTAATGGATATTTTGAGATTGTCACTGATAGCCTATTCTGAAGTAGTGCTATCTAGAGGAAACAGAAACGTCACGATCAATGATGACGTCATCACATAGAGCTCGTTGTCGGTAGGGGATACGTGCCCCATTTTGATTTACCCACGTGTCGTTCAATGGTTGGTCCACATGGCGTCGTCCGATTGGCGTAAGTTTGGCCGTGCCAACCGTCCACGTGTCAGCAGGGTGTCGAAGGGTGGCGACGAAAAAATTCATCACGGCACGCGTGACGACATAAACAGGATGGATACCGTCATGAACAGGTTGGATGATGTCACAGTTGCGGAGACAACGGAATCAGGTCATGACAAAAAAATGTCAGGACGTTGATAGCGTCATAGATGGCAACCGTGACAGTAGCAAACGTCCCTGATGGCCGCCAGCGGTGCTGTTTGCCACGTGGCCGAGATCGTGACGAAAAAAACGTCATGATCAATCGGGCCTGGTCTGGGCCGGTCCAGTTGGCCGTGACGAAATTACAGAAAAATGCCACGGATCTAATTATGACGTGAGGTTCATGACTTTTTTGTCTCAAAATTCGTCACAAATGGCGATCTACGACATTTTGACCCTCATCCACGACGATATCAGCTTGTCATGTACCGCCCAGATTCTTGACAACTACTTCAATCAGATTCAGGTGAAGCAGAGCAAAAGGAGGCCATGGCTGGACCTCTAGATCAAGATACATACTCCTGATCCTCTTCTGTGTGGCTTAATCTTGTTTTAATGATCCTAATGATCTCACATGTAGATGTTGTCGATAGAGGTGGGATCGGCACCTGATGCAATTTGTAGCGATGGATCATAGCTGGATTTGCAGTCGAAGGACACACAACACGTGCAGAATGGTACCAGATCTTCGATCCACGATCAGGTTGCAAAGGGCAAAGCAATTGGCCCATCAGAATTCAGCAAGACCAGAGTTGGTAGGTAGATAATCAGTCAGACGTGGGATGGTGGTGGTGGTCACTGCCTCACTCCGTAGTCCTTACTGACCAGTAGAGGTAACTGAAGAGAAATTTTGTAAGCAGCCATAGACAACAGCCATATAAGAAGTTCATTTAGGAAGAGTGCAGGTTTAACCCATGAAGATGAGGAAAGTTTTCTGTAGATTCTCTCAGCGGAGAAACAAAGTATATGCAAAGTAAAATTTAAGATGCAGTCTGGATGTTACCATGTTTCAATTGTTTGCATGATCTATAAGACATGTGAACATATGCATCACAGAGAAGACCAACAAAAAAGTGCTAAACATAATAGGGACACACTAATCTCATTTTATAAGAGGGTTTAGAAGTTGGCCAAACAGAAAATAGTATATGCAACTGTTGCCCAGTCCTTTCCACTCTCTTTCCTGGCACGGCCGATGGCAGCAGGGAGCACAAGTCGATTTTTTGGCCTTCATCTCTGTAGGCATCCTATACACATCGAAAAACTCAGTATGCAACTATCGCCGCTGCCTGACATGTCGAACATTGAACCTCGTTCCTAGGAGGAACCGAGAAGCCGTCATGGGAAAAGACGACTCCTCCCAGAACCTCCTATGGGACCAACTCGACGTCTGTCTTTACCCGCAAACGCACTGTCATACATCTCGGAGTTCTTTATTGATCTTCTCGGACGCACTCATCCTAGGATGCACGACATCTCATTAGTGGCGGCAGGTCTGGAGTACCATTAAGGTGGATGTTCTCGTGGCTATTCAGGCGGTGTTCATGGGGCAGGGGCAGAATTTCGGAGGGCTTAATGGGACTCTTATCACCTTGATCCCCAAGAAAACAGGGATGTGGATCTTAAGGATTTCTACCCCATTATTCTTATGCACAAATTCTCGAATCTCCATGCCAAGATCCTTGCACTATGGTTGGTGCCAAAATGGTGAAGTTCGTAGATGCAAACCAAAGGGCCTTTGTGCGTGGACGCTACATTCATGAAAGTTTTGTGTTGGTGCAGAAGTTCGCTCGGGCGCTCTTTAGATCAAAGACCCCCTGCATGCTGCTCAAGTTGGATGTCGCACATGCTTTCGACAGCGTGTCTTGCGCCTTTCAGAACAACATTGTGCGGCAGCATGGATTCAAACCGTGGTGGATCAGATAGATTATGTTGTTGCTTGGCACAACCTCCACCCACGTGCTCGTGAATGGCTGCCCTGGCCCTCCCTTCGCGCACGGACAAGGACTGTGTAAGGGAGACCCCATCTCCCCACTTATCTTCATCATCGTCATGAATGTGGCTTCTTCTATGTTTCGTTCTGGCTAAGGAGGCCAGGCTGCTCTTCGATCTGCGACAACTAGGAATTAGGCACTGCGGACAATGTCGTTGATTTCACCAAGCCTAACTCCGACGACCTGTAGGTGGTTCGTGGCGTCCTATCTTGCTTCGGTAGCGCGTCAGGATTGGAGGTCAACTATGCCAAAAGCATCGCCATCCCCATCTGTTGCTCGCAAGAGATTATCAATGCGGTTTCGCCCGCGCTTGGATGCCTTTTTACCATTTCCCATGTAGATATCTTGGGATACCCCTTTCCATCTCCATCTGCAGAAGAGAGACATCCAGCCGCTCTAGAGGCTTGGCAGGGAAGACTTCGGAGGACATAATCTGGAAGGTGGAGAAGTCTCTCACAAAGGTTTGTCTCAGAGGCAGAAGAAAAAAGAAAGGTGTAGTAAGGAAGGCTTCAACTGATGATTGATCGTTGGAGCTTTTTTGGGGTCGTCCATTAGGTGGATCTTCTTTGTGGCATCGTGCTCTAGATGTCGTCAGTTTACTATTGTAGTATGATGTGGGTCCTTATTGGTTCTCAAGGTTTCATTCTTTCGATGTTGCTCTCTTATGGTTTGGTGTTTGTTGTAGCGGTTTCCGTCTGTTTTTTCGTTAATTAACTGAGCAATTCTCTTCTTCATAATTAATAGATGGTAAAGTCTTTTGCCTTCGTTTAAAAAAAAACACTACATATTAATGTACCTTATATTTATATTTATATAAAAGCTGGATTATTTGTATCCGACTAGGTATATTCTACCATATGGAAGAGCTGTACGCACGTGTTGAGTTTCTTTTGCTGCAAGCAATGATCTTATTTCCTAATTAACTTTCTCTTAATAAATAGTATTGAAAAAGGGAGCGTCTAAATCTCAGGCGCCTGATTTTTAGTTATGTCTCAGTCGTTGATATCATTCTACTATTTTATACTAATTCTCAATTGCAACCTACTTGCAACTTATAAAATTTGTACTAATTTCTAATTACAACCTAGTTGTAACTTATTAAATTTTCAGTTACAACCTAGTTGTAACTCATGAGTAATTCCTAAGCTGCACGAATCGCGAAGTATATCTAATGATGAAAAAGGCGACTGATACTTAACTAAAAATCAGGCGCCTGATTTCTAGCAAAACCGATTGAAAAACACAGAACAAGAGTATATTAACTAGCGACACGTACGGTCGCATTTTTCTCCTGTTTAATCGGACAATCCAAACAAACCATGTGGCGATCTTGGCTCACCCGATCTCATCCCCTTCTCTCCCATCTCCGGCGTCCTGCTGGATGCGGCGCCGGCGGACCGAACGTCGCTGCTGCCGTTCATGGCAAGGCAAATCCACGTGCATACGCCTCGGACACCGCTGCAGTGGAACATCGACATCTGTATGTGGTGCTGGACGAGATGAACAAAGGGCAAAGCATGTACAAGCTCAACATCGACGACCTCGACGGCAGTGATAATGAGGACGCCGTCACCGGCAAGGACCGGGCGCCGCACCAGGCCACGACGTTGATGCCATGCCGCCTCCCTGATCCGGTGCTCCGCCTCGGCTACTCCACCGTCGGATCGTGCGCGCACTTCGAGGCCCTAGGAAACAAGATCATCATCACAACCGTGGCGTACTCACCTTCATCTACGACACCAAGACGGGACGGCTGGACATCGAGCAGCCTCCCCCAGAAGATTTCTCATACTGGCACTATCACGCCGCAGCCGCCGGGAACAAGCTGTACACGTTCGGCTCCAAGAGTGGCCCGCTGCACTACCTCTGCGAGCAGCGGGCTCTACGTGAGTATAGCAGCGGAGGATACGACAGCGGCGAGGAGAGGATGACATACGCCATGAGAGGACAGATTAACGAGTGGGTCTGGGGGAGGAGTCCATCGCAGCTACCTGGCAGAAACTACAACGATGGAAGCTTCGTCGGGTCATACGCAGTGCATCCGGACGGCCGCACCATCTTCGTCTCGTGCTGTTGCGCCTACGCCTTCCGTTCAATGGCAAGGCGTATTACGATGGCCACCTCGATGCGTGGGTCGGGATCCGGGAGTCTGACGGCACCGAAGGCGGCAAAGAAGGAAGTCCTTACCTCTACTCCTCCTGCGATATCCCGGACCTCGCCCACCCACCCAAGCAACTCTCCCCGCCCAAGTGGAAGATGTGCATGGAGGAGATCACGTTCGTGGAGGACGTCTCAAGCCAGACGCTCATCCACACTGGGCGTGGCAGGTTCTGCCTCCTATTGCTGAGGCACCCGATAAGGACGACGACAGTCAGTGCACCTGCTGCAACGGTGTGGACTACTTGCTCCACGTGACCATGTTCTGTGCTAAGCACGATGAGAATGGTGAGCTTGTAGTCTCAAGGTGCCGACCAGGCCGTTCATACCTCGTCTCCAATTATGCCACGGATAGGCTTAGTGTGTTCTGGATGTGATGCCAACTGAAACAATCCTCTCTTTTTTTTGTGCCGTGCGCTCGCTCCTCTTTATCTTTTATTATATTTCTCGAGTTATCTACGAGATCTATTGTTGTTATGCATTTATTTTTATGCAAATAAAGTAAGAGATAATGGCATGGTTGGTCATACTACTAACCAGCGATGACCAGTTTGGTCATACAACTCCAGTCCAGGAGGCCCGTTGGTCGAGCTGATTTGGCACGTCATGCCGTTAAGAGTCTCACCAAGGGGGGTTGGTTTTGCATTTACCCCATCTGTTGGTTTTGCATTGTCTGTTTGGATCATTTTGATTTTGAAATACTTGATTTAGAATCTGAGAGAGTTTTAATCAATGTTCTCGACAAACTCTCGATTTTTCTCGAGGACCTTCAAGTGTTAGTCGAGGATTGCACATCAGAATTAAAAGTCACAGGATCAGTTGTGTGTGTGCACAAACAGAACAAAAGTAGGGCTACTTAGGTTTTCACAAATTCAGGACATGATCAGTCAAGTTAGTGCACAAACAGAACAAAAAGTGGTATCATCTCTGTTTGGCCACTAACTCAATCATGTGCAACTTCATGTGATCAAGCTTGAGATTGATCAAATGGTGGTGCTTGGGATGCATCAACATCAACAACAGCAACTTGTTCTTCTACAGGACTAGTCTGTCCTTCTCCCCACAACAGCCATTGTGTCCTTCCTCTGCTTCTCTGTCGTGCAACAATTCTAGGGGGAGATTCCCCACACCGGCGTCGCGTTTTTTTGGAAAAATCACCTTCACCTGCGCCGCGGTCTGCTTCTTCGTCGCTGCAGGTTTCTTCCTCGCCGGGTTTGATGGGTGCCAGGCGTAAGTCTGCCTTTCCCTTGCTGCATCGGCGGGGCAGGGTGGCGTTACCTGGTGGCCGAGTCCGACCGTGGCGCGGCCCGCTTCCACTGCGCCGGGCTTCAGTGCCGTCGGTGCTAGGACAGCTCATCTCCGACGCGTTAGGGCGGGCCCCTCTGACTGCTCGGTCGGACGATGCGGATGCGGTGGTGGATGCCACGCGGGATGTGGACGTCGAGGTGGCGACCGCTGGTGGTCCACCCCCTGGACCAACCGAACCAGACTCGGAGACGGAGTACTCCTGGACACGTATTGCCTGTCGCTTTAGGGTTGCGTGATCTAGGGTATCGTCTACTCTTCAGACACCTCCGCCTCTCCCATCTCTCGTTGAATTGTCGCCCTCTCCGCGCTCTCCGCGCTATCCCCCGCCTGCGACGGCCGAGAGGCTCTCTCGCTCTTTCACCGACATGCTCCGTTCGCCAGTGCCCATGGCTGGGAACAGTGCATGTGGTGCTCCGCGTGGACCACTGTTGGCTGCGGCGCAGCTACCACGGGGTTCGTCTGCTACTGTTCAGCCCTGGGGCGTGCTGCCCTTCGCCGCCCTGCAGCCGGGTGGCCCGCCGTGGCCGGTTCAGCTTCCTCCTTCCACGGGCTCGATGCAATATCCTCCGGGGTTTCCATCGGGGATGGTTTTCCGGCCGTCGGCGCTGTATTTTGCGGCTCCTCAGCCTGCCCAACATCAGCCGCTTCAACCTCCCTACCGTGGACCGTCGCCACAGGGGTACGCCGGGATGTCCTCCGCTGGTAGCGGGCAGGGGGTGGTGTCGCCATGCACGTCAATCAGTTTTCTGGCGGTCCGCTTCAGTGCCGTCGGTGCTAGGACAGCTCATCTCCGACGCGTTAGGGCGGGCCCCTCTGACTGCTCGGTCGGACGATGCGGATGCGGTGGTGGATGCCACGCGGGATGTGGACGTCGAGGTGGCGGCCGCTGGTGGTCCACCCCCTGGACCGACCGAACCAGACTCGGAGACGGAGTACTCCTGGACACGTATTGCCTGTCGCTTTAGGGTTGCGTGATCTAGGGTATCGTCTACTCTTCAGACACCTCCGCCTCTCCCGTCTCTCGTTGAATCGTCGCCCTCTCCGCGCTCTCCGCGTTATCCCCCGCCTGCGACGGCCGAGAGGCTCTCTCGCTCTTTCACCGACGTGCTCCGTTCGCTAGTGCCCATGGCTGGGAACGGTGCATGTGGTGCTCCGCGTGGACCACCGTTGGCTGCGGCGCAGCTACCACGGGGTTCGTCTGCTACTGTTCAGCCCTGGGGCGTGCTGCCCTTCGCCGCCCTGCTGCCGGGTGGCCCGCCGTGGCCGGTTCAGCTTCCTCCTTCCGCGGGCTCGATGCAATATCCTCCGGGGTTTCCACCGGGGATGGTTTTCCGGCCGTCGGCGCTGTATTTTGCGGCTCCTCAGCCCGCCCAACATCAGCCGCTTCAACCTCCCTACCGTGGACCGTCGCCACAGGGGTACGCCGGGATGTCCTCCGCTGGTAGCGGGCAGGGGGTGGTGTCGCCATGCACGTCAATCAGTTTTCTGGCGGTCCGCTTGTTGGGGCTGATCCCGGGGCTCAATCGTTTGCAGCTAGCTCTGCCTCCTCTGCTCCCGCTATGCCCAAGAGGAGGAAGAAGAAGAAGCCTAGTCTAGGTCAGCCGCAACCTCTGGGGATGTCGGGTGCGTACATGCAGCACTCGTACCCACCTCAGGTTCCTCAGTTGATAGGACAGCAGTTTGGAAACCAGTAGATGCAATTTACTCCGCCACCCTTTCCACCCCAAAATCGGGGGGGTGCCCCTAGCCAGCAGCAAGCCACGATGGTGGATGGTTCGGTGGTGCCGCGAGGTACGGCGGGGCCTAGAGCCGTGGGAAAGAAAAACAAGAAGGCTGTTAGGTGTTGGAAATGCGCATTGGATACTCATGCTTCCAAGGACTGTAAGGCTGTCCATTACTGCTATATCTGTGATGTTTCGTCCCATCCTACTCTCAGGTGCCCGGTTTTGAAGCAACCCCGCCCCACTGCTTATATGGTTGGTGTGGGACATGACAAGACTTTGTTTGCGCAGATCCCGGATAGTGTGGTTCGTCCCAATTTGGGAACCAATAAGACGCCCATTGCTTTGATTTAGGTCACTGGTGAGGCTGTTTCTGCTGAGGTGGTGCAACAGAATATTGCTCGGAGATGCCAGGTCAAGTATCAGTGGAAGTGGGAAGCGCTTGCACATGGATCCAATGCTTTTCTGGTTAGTTTTCCTTCCTTCGAGGACCTGGACAGGGTGGATGGGAGCCAATTCTCTATGCCCTTGGGCAAGACTCAGCTGACGGTCTTGGCATACAAGATTCAGGAGGTGCCACATAAGTGTGAGTTACATCAGGTATGGCTGCATGTGGAAGGTGTTCCTCATTCATTGCGGACATTCCTGGTTTTATGGGCTGTTGGACCGCTGTTGGGTAGTCCCCTGGATGTGGACTTGCTGTGTCTGCGGCGGAGGGGATTGGTTCGTATTTTGGTGGGTATGTTTGATATTACTGTGTTCCAGAAGAAGCGGGATGCATTGGGGGATTTTCTTACTTTTGATGCGGTGGTCAAGTTGAAAGGATATGAATTCTGTTTTCGCTTGGAGCCTGCTGACTTTGTCCCGGAACCAGATTCTTCGCCTTCTCTTCGTGGGAGTACGCCTCCGGGGACCTCGCAGAGGGTTACACCGACTCAACTTCAAGAGGCTATTCTTTTGGCGCGTGATTATGTGGGGCTCTCCACGCCGCCGGCCAGATGTAGACCTAATGTCTTGGGACGGACCATTCCTCGTGGCGTCGTTGAGAGTTCGCCATTGGAATTTTATTTTATCTGTGCTGCTTGTGAGGTGTTGTGTGGAGTAATACTGTAATGTCGCATGCATATATACACAGTTATGGGTGGCTAAATTTGTTTTTCCTTTTATACATGGCTTGAACGCCAATTGGGATGCAATCGGATTGTTGGCCAACTTTGATTGTGACGAACTATGTTTTGGAAACTGCAGGAGTTGGAGTAGACCTCGTTCTGGTAGTTTAAGCGACTCCACTCCGGAGTCGTCAAGAATCCTGATTTTGACGAAGTATGTTTGGAAACTCAATAGATGCATGCACGTAGGAATTCGATTCCAAATCCACTCCGGAGAGCACAGAGCTAGGTATCAATATAAACCAAGCCCAAAAGCCTCGCAAACTCGTCAGTCAATCTGCATCCGAAACCGGCCGCTGGAATCTGAGATCTCGACGCGAGCGCGAGAGGCAACTTCTCGAACCGAAACCCTTGACGAGCAGTAGCCGTAGCGCGGCGGCCATGGCGATCATCTCCGACATCCAGGAGGAGGAGGCCAAGGACAGCAGTAGCACGGCGGCTATGGGCAGCAAAGCGAAAAACCCCAATAATGCTGGCAACGGACTTGATCTGGAGAAGTATGCCTGGACCCAGCAGCTGCCAGAGGTTAACATCTCCGTTCCTCTTCCCCAAGGAACAAAGCCGAGGTATCTCGTCTGCGAGATCAAGAAGGGCCATCTGAAGGTCGGGCTCAAGGGACAGCCCCTGATCATAGACGGCGAGCTTCACAAACCTGTCAAGGTTGATGACTGCTTCTGGAGCATTGAGGATGGAAATTCCCTGTCTATTCTGCTGACGAAGCAGAGTAAAACGGAGTGGTGGAAGTCTCTCATCAAGGGTGACCCAGAGATTGATACTCAGCGTGCGGAACCCGAGAGTAGCAGACTCTCTGACCTGGATCCCGAGACGAGGCAAACCGTGGAGAAGATGATGTTTGACCAGCGCCAGAAGCAGATGGGTCTCCCGACCAGTGATGACGTGCAGAAGGAGGAGATGCTCAAGAAATTCAGGGCTCAGCACCCGGACATGGACTTCTAGATAGCATGAGCCTGGTTTCGGGAAATCGTGTCTACTTTAATACTACTCAAATTCGTGTCTCTTGCTGTTTACTGTCTGGTGAGGTTTTTTGGAATGATATAACTAGACTTTGTTTTCTTAAGATTGTATTGGTACCACTATATATGACACATGTAGTTCTTTGTATTACAACAGTACAACTATATATTGTTTCGCGTGAGAAAAGAAAATTCGGTGGCCGATGCCCGCCAAATACATTCTATGTGGCCAAATACATTCTATGTGGTGAATTGATGACCCGCCAGTTTTCAGAAGAACGCTACTACTTAATGAATGACGTAATTTTCTTTGAATAAATAAAAGTTGTTTTATACCTGTTAGGAACATAGTCAAGCGAGAAAAAAATTCTCCCTTCCTTGACAAAATATAAGGCATACTATGTCTACCGTGAGGGGGTCCTCATAGAGAGTTTTGAGAGGTGGGGGAAGGACGTCGAGCATCCGAGATGGCGAGATCTTACTTGAGAATTACAGTGTGGCTCCCGGGTCCACACACCCCCATAACTGAAAAAATTAAAAAATAATTGAAAAAAGGTTTAACAAAATCTAACTTTTTTTGAAATCAAAGATGACCAGGTATTGTATTTGTATAAAAATACTTTTCTAAGGAATTACTTTTATTGTGTCCTGGAAAAAAAAACTCGAAACGTCCAATGACCACGTACTATTAACCTATGATACGTCATATTTTTGTTTTTCTTTTTGTCCTGAAGACCAAGCGAATCATTTCCTTTCCAAATATTTTTTTACGAGTACAATACCTCATCATCTTTGATTTCAAAAAATAGATAGAATTCTTTTAAAAAAAATTTAATTATTTTTTAATTTTTCCAGTTATGGGGGTGTGTGGCACCCGATAGCCAAAAGTCCGCGTTAGATCCTACTTTTGCTATAAATCACGACAATAGAAAAATGAATATAGAGATTGTATTTTCCTTTTTTTCATAAAGCTTATGCCCTAAGGACTCCCATATGTTAAGTTATAAAGATGCCAGAGCCTAGTGAGTTTTAAGGTAAGTTCTAGTCATACAATTACAAAGTCCTACAATTATTATACAACATATATTATGTATCTTGCACTCCAAAGCTAACTTCTTCTTAGGACGGTGAGCATCAGCCTACTTGTATCTGACTAGGCTTCCTTCTATCGTTCAGCAATTGAGCCGCCCTATAGACTATGGGCCACCAACATTTGCCGGATTGAATGCATGCTATGGTTATACCCATTTAGTATGTCACTAACAACGCTCACGCCCGCTCTAGTACACTCAACCATGAGACTGGGCCTTGCCTTCCGTGAGTGGGTTGTCACTAGGATATGTTTTTCTAGTTTTTATCGTATAGTTATTTGGTTGATATATTTTTCGGCAAACATAGTCAAAAAATTTCGTGGACGAAGTATTGGCTGAAACGTTTTCCTTTTCACAAGATCCGTCCCATCCGGCCGGGGGCGAACCAAACTCTGACTGTAACGAAGTCTGGTTCGGAAACTCAATACGGATGCACGTAGGAATTCGATTTTTTTTTTGAGGGTAACGTAGGAATTCGATCAGACGTCGTATTTGGATCGACTCCAAATCTTAAAGAATCGGCCAGCACTGGGTACATGTGTTTTATATAAAAAAAAGAAAACCAATTTTTTATATAAAAATAAAACTAAATTAGTTTTATAAAACGTGGGTACATGTGTTTCCTTTTTTTATATAAAAAAAATTGGTTTTCTTTTTTTTATAAAAAAAATTAGTTTCCATGCACTGGGGCCGCGTCCTAGTCAACACATGTACCCACGTTCTGCATTCACCATGGCACTTTTTTTTAGTGGAACACCACGGTGCCAGTTGCCCTTATCAATTAACGAAAGTTGGCCCACCAGCCCAATAACGATTCGCTTTATCCTTCGTCTTCTTCTCCATAGCGTTAGAACAGACGAAGCTTTTCCATGGCGGTGATGTAACATCCTCTATGGTTTCCTAATGTGTCGAGCACAATAAGAATACTTACGGTAAAGTGGAAGCTGGACCTTGCAGTGCCAAGTAGGCTCCCCTGATTATGACAAAGCAAAGTACCTGAGTAATATTTCTGGGGCCCCTAATTTTTGGGGGCCCTGTGTGGTCGCCCAGCTCGCACGTGCTTGTGGACGGCCCTGCGTAAATGTATACTCACGTGTCTGCGGACGCAGAAATTACGAGGTATATAGCAGCAGCAAGAAAATTTCAAAACATGGCATGCAAAAATTGTAGATCGCGATAACGGGGTGTAGGATCAGCCGATGAGAACGTGGAGTATACCCAGCTCGACCGAGTACACAAAATATACATAGTCTGGATATGGGTTTCGATGGGTAAATAAACTATTCCATACAAACTTAATTTTGAGGGGAGAGGGGGACTACTCCTATGGTCTTGCTGAATTCTGATGGGCCAATTGCTTTGCTCTTTGCAGCCTGACCGGAGATCTGGTACCATTCTGCACATGCTGTGTGTCCTTCGACTGCAAATCCAGCTGTGATCCATCGCTACGAATTGCATCCGGTGCCGATCTCCACCTCTATCGACATCATCTATTATCTATAGAGTCAGATGTATGTGCATTTTCCCATGGCTCTCGTTGTTGTGGAGCTTTGCATTGTGCTACATGGAGCTCCATGTATAAACTTGGCATAGGAGTAGTATGCGCCATGAAGTAGAAAATTACAAAAACCCATCACGATTGGGGCTAGGGTTTCAAAAAAACACAACCTTTCAGGTTCGTGAAAAAAAAACACAACTCATGCGTAATAGTGTGACAAATACCCACCACTTTCTCTTAACCCTCGTATTAAACATGATTATGACATGTGGGCCTCCTCTATAGGGCCAACGTGGCAGCTGGCGGATGGTTTTGACTGGAAGGCCGTTAACATCGGTGCTCCGACGGCTCAACTGAGGAAGCCAGCCCTAGAGCTAGACCCGCCTAGGATCTAGATGCATATGGATCAAGCCATGGTAGGGGGACGCCGACGATCATCGAATCTAGGGCCTGGATCTGGTGTCCTAGCCGAGGCCACACCCCCGCGTCAGCAGCCCCCTATAGGCCCTGATCAGACCCGGATGGGCCTAGATCTGGGCCATGTCGCCCTAGCCGCCACGCTGCCTCCCTGCCTCGACCACCCTGCTTCTCAAGTGCCACTAGTCCGGCATGCAGGCGTCGCGCCTCACCACCAACCCACCACCGCGATGCCCCTCCACCCGGCGCGGGAGAGGGTGCCGCCCACGGCCCTCGCCGCCCAGGCCAGCAACCGCCAGTCCAAGACACGGCCACCACCTCGCCGCCCGTTGCGATGCCGCTGCAGGTCGAGCAGTGCCGCCATGGAACCCGATGCCAGCACCAAGCTGTGCCCCGGAAGGAAAGCCCCGCGAGCGTCCCCCCCCCCCCCCCCCCCCCGCATCGGAGAGAGAAGACGAGAGAGCCCTGTCGCCGATGGTGCCGGTCGGCTTCGCACAAGCGCGCCCTCCTGGCGGCAGCGAGGAAGGGGGAGGGGTGGAGGGGGCGGCGGTCACGCCGAAAATTAGGGTCCCCCCACACTCGCCACGTGGGGGCGATGAGGGAGGTTGGTCTCTGACAGGCGAGCAACTGTCCATTCTGCGAGTCGGTTGTCTCGAATCAAGTGCTATGTTGGAGACCTGTTGTGTGATCCTGCACCTGACGTGGATGAGCATCAGAGGCATGCGAACCACCTATATCACAGTTCTTAGCGAGCGTCAAGGTACTAGCTCATCTCGTTTTGTTGGTTTAGTGAGGGCAACGACGAGGATGCCTTCACCGAGCAGGCCAGTGCGCGGGACGAGGACGCCCTGTGGAGCGGATACCAAGAAACCGTCCAGCTCACCGGAATGGTGGCGCAGGCGAACGCCATGCTGCCTCCACCGCCTCCATTACCGGGGTGGGCGTCGCGCGTCGCTCCGGAGGTGGGGATGGAGCTGGCGCACCTGCACCACTGCATGGGGCCGCCAGCGGTGTGGCCTAGGCAGGTGATCGACCAGCCCGCGCCTGCTCCCACTCTGCCACCACCCAACCTCTGGACGTCGCCGGAGTACATCAACCTCGACCCCTAGATGGATGCGGCGGCGCTGCCGCACGAAGATCGATAGCTAGGGTTAGGGCTAGTTTAATTTTGTTTTAAATTATAAATGTAAATTATGTATGAAATGTATGAATTTTGCCAGTTTTAGCGCGGACGATATATGTTTGAATTTGGAAAAAAAAAATGGCCTCGCCCTGGGCGGACAAATGGGTCGCGCTGCTAGGCGCGGCCGACCGTGAGCCGACCGAAATAGACAGAAACTAACCGTTTAGGTCGACCGGTTGGGTCGGTCCCGGTGGAGATGCCCTGAAGTGGCAATATTGTGAGTGTGTACACTATACACCAGTGCTCTCGGATGCATTAAGAGTGCCAGGACTCTGGTTTTCGGTAAAAATGGCAAGCGTTGAAGAATTCTGATTCCTTTTGAGTTTGAGACAAAGAATTTGGCAAAACGATATGCTAGCTGAACCTTGGCTTCCCGTTCCATGTCAGACAGAACAGATCTTAACCGATTGGTCCTGGCGAACCAATTGGAATGCAATCCGATCTGATTGTGACGAACTATGTGCAGGAGTTGGAGTAGACCTGGTTCGCTTAGTTTAAGCTAGCGACTCCAATCCAAATCCACTCCGGATCGCAGTCCAAAGCCGCAGCCCGTAGAGCTAGCTAACCAGG
The DNA here is from genome assembly GCA_916181665.1 of Avena sativa. Taxonomy (NCBI): domain Eukaryota; kingdom Viridiplantae; phylum Streptophyta; class Magnoliopsida; order Poales; family Poaceae; genus Avena; species Avena sativa. Next base: position 4,091,297 of record OV702292.1, on the reverse strand, counting down.
TCTCAATATAAATAAACCAAGCCCAAACCCCTACTCGTCAACGGGTTGATAGCCCACATGCGACGTCTTTGTAGGAAATTCTCTCACATGCGACGTCGTTCGAACAAATAGCCCACATGCGCCGTATGTATGCAAAAGAATTGCCCCAATGTGACAACCCACGAGACAGTTTAAGAATTGGATTTACCTGGGCCATGCGGGACCCATAGCTTATCAAGCTGAGCGTGGTGATGGCCAGAGGCGGTTTTGAGAGCGGGACCCACAGCTTATCCAGCTCAGCGTGGTGATTCCCACATCATGTCTTATGAGCAAGGGTCCCACCTCATTTCCACCTCAGATCATGGGTCCCACAACTTATCCAGTTCAAGGCGTGAAACAAAATAGGAGCCGGATCCGTCGTCTTGCCCGAGCCATTCGCCACTGCCCGTGCCATCCTCCGATCCCCTTTCTTCTTCTTCTCCGGCGACTAAGCGCGGCAACACCGGCGACAGATGTCGAGCTCCGGTACATCCTCCCGCCGCTGGCCTCGGTATGGTGCGGTGCCGATGACGCCTGCCCTGATTGCCCCCGTACGGCGACCCTGAAGCGGATGGTCTCAACCACCGATAAGAATGGGAACCTCGGCTGGGAATTTGTGAAGTGTGAGAGTAAACCAGAGCCAGGGAAGGTGAGATCTGAGTTTACCCAGCTCCAATTGGGCTCCAATTTGTTGTTTTTTATTAGAATTTGGGATTTTGTATTCAATTTGGGATTTGGGGTTCATATCTGAAATTTCAGGATCTGCCAAAATGTGGGCATTTTGAGTGGCTTGATGTGTACATCGAGCGGATTCGGCTGGAGTACGCACCCAGGGAGCTCGAGAACACGTCGGTGATGGAGCATTTGGCATTTGGCGACCCCATTTCAGCTGGTACTGTGGGGTATGCGAAAGTGAAGGCCGAGCTGAAGAAAATTAACAAGCAGATGAAGCAAATTATCGAATTGAAGAAGCAAGGCAATGTGATCGCCGGAATTTTTTATTTGTGTGCTATTTTTCTCGGTTTTGTTTATCTCATGATCATTACTCATTAGACAATGAGGAATCAGTGTCGAGTAATAGTCGGAATGGTTTATAATCTTACTACGATGGATGTAATGTTATGTAGCTTTGAATTGAATAAAATGGAACACAAATTCCGGAAAAATTCGAGATGCTTTGTTTTCCCTGTTTTAGTTTCTTCAGTTCGTCAGTGCAAGCATTCAGTGAGTGTACAGGGTAGTGCTAGGAAAGGCCAGGCCCAAATAAAACGAAGGCCAGGCCCAATAGTAAACGACCTCCACGTGTGACAAAAAAAACATTTGCTCAACGTGCAATATGTTTAACTAGTGAATGCAACACTTGTTTATATGCACCAAGTATGCCAAAAAAAATGGGGTACCCAACTAGAATGCAACACTTGTTTATATGCACCAACGTATGCCAACAAAAATTATACTTATAAAAATGCTTGTATGCAAACGTAAATTGGATAAACTTTGTGGCTAAGTCTTGGTAGTTGGATAAAAATTTATAGACTTATTTTTATGCACAAGTCTAATTCTTTTTGTTGAAACTTTATAGAGAAATTTAATAGACTATTTTTTATGCAAAAGTGTAGTTTCTTTTTCATGCACAAGTGCTTCTTATTTTTCATGCACAAGTGCTTCTATAATTCAAATTTATAGACTTGTTTTTATGCAGAGGTTTTATTCACAAGTCCTTCTCATATTTTTATGCACTAGTGCTTCTCTCATTTAAATTTATAGACTTATTTTTGTTGAACATTTATAGTCTCGGGAAAAAGAAAACTTTGTGACAAACTAGTGCTTCTCTCATTTTTATGTGAGACTTATAGACTTATTTTTATGCACAAGTCTAGTTTCTTTTTGTTGAAAATTTATAGAGGAATTTAATAGATTACTTTTTTATGCAAAAATGTAGTTTCTTTTTCATGCACAAGTGCTTCTTATTTTTATGCACAAGTGCTTCTATAATTCAAATTTATAGACTTGTTTTTATGCACAAGTCCTTCTCATATTTTTATGCACTAGTGCTTCTCTCATTCAAATTTATAGACCTGTTTTTATGTGTCGGTATCTGTTATGACTCGGGATTTTTGCACGAACTATAAGCATGATGGCCATATTACATTAATAAAACGATAACAATGGGACCCGATAACAACATAAGTTGGGTTAACTATAACCCAACACATACGACAGACACATACGACGACGATGATAAAAACTAGGGTCTATTCTAACCCGATAACAACATAACTTAGGTTAACTATAACCCGACACATGCAATGGAACGTCTTCTTTTTCAGGTCCCCTTCTTCTTCATATTCTGGCCGCACCCCTCCTCCTTGGCCACTCCTTGGCCTCTCACTCTTCGTCCTCGTAAGGGAGAGCGTGCATGCCGTTCACGGTGGGGAAGATGTTGTAGAAGTTGGTGAAGACGTTGTAGGCGGTGAATGCGATGAACTCGCGTCCACACCAGTACACCTGGCCGAGGAGGTAGTGTTGGAATTATGCCCTAGAGGCAATAATAAAGATGTTATTATTATAATTCTTGTTCATGATAAAGTTTATATTTCATGCTAGAATTGTATTAAGCGGAAACATTAATACTTGTGTGGTTTGTGAACAACACCGTGTTCCTAGTACGCCTCTATGGACTAGCTCATTGATCAATGATGGTTAAGGTTTCCTAACTATAGATATGAGTTTTCAATTGATAATGAGATCATATCATTGGGAGAATGATATGGTGGACAGACCCAAACTAAGCGAAGCAATTAGATCGTGTCATTGTGTTCATCTTTGCGAAGCTTTTCCTATGTCAAATATTGTATTCCTTAGACCATGAGATAATACAATTCCCTGGTATCGGAAGAAAGCTTTGAGGTCATCAAACGTCATCCTATGAGAGGGTGATCATAAAGGTGTCTCTCAGGTGATCGGAAAGTATCTGTTGGGTTGTATGTATCGAGATGGGATTTGTCCCTCCCAAGTCGGAGAGATATACTTCAGGCCCACTCGGTAATCGATATCAACACCGCTTGCAAGCATGTGGTTAAGGAGTTAATCACAAAGTGATATCGGATTACGGAACGAGTAAAGTACTTGCTGTGAACGAGATTGAGCTAGGTATGACGGTACCGACGATCGAATCTCGGGCAAGTAAAATATCGCGAGACGAAGGGAATATGTATATGGGATTGATTGAATCCTGGCATCGTGGTTCATCCGATATGATCATCGATGAATGTGTGGGAGTCAATATGGGTGCCCAGACCCCGCTGTTGATTATTGATAGAAGATCATGTCTGCATATTCTCGAACCCGCAGGGTCACACACTTAACGTGTCTCGACGCTAGGATAGATTGGATACTTGGTTTATGAATTTTTGTTCGGAGTCTCGGATGGGATCCGGGACATCACGAGAGGTTCCGGAGTGGTCCGGAGAATAAGATTCATATAAGGCAGTGCAGTTTTTGGAGTTCGGAATTGTTCCGGGTTAATCGATATTGTACCGGAAGCTTCTAGAACCTTCCAGAAGGGGGCCAACGTGGTCCCACCTTCCGGGAGGGGGCATGTCCTGGCCGCATTGGGCCAGGGGCACAAGGCCCCATAGGGCCCAGCCGATCCTAGAGAGTTTAAACTCGTTTAAACTAGAGATAGGGTTTCTAGAAGAGGGGAGAGTCCTAGCCCCCCATTCCTCCCTCCCTTGTCCGCCGGCCCAAGGCTTGGAGGAGGGGCTAGGGCTGGCCGCCCCCTCCCCCTCTATATATAGAGGGCTGGTGCGCCCCCTCCCCCCGAACACCTTCCCTTCAAAACCCTAGTTGCCCTGCTGCCCTTCCTCTCTCCCTCCCGACTGTTTGTAGGCGAAGCCCTGCTGCAGAAATTCTCCACCATATACACCACGCCGTCGTGTTGTAGATCCAATCCATCTCTCCACCCTACTTGCTGGTCCGAGGAAGGAGGAGACGTCGAGGTGCTGCACGTGTGCATCTCACGTAGGCACCGCCACTTGTGGTGCTAGATCGGATCGGATCGCGAGGAGGAGAAGCGAGTACGACTACATCACCCACGTTCCGATGAATGTTCCGCTGTGTGAATCTTCAAGGGTATGAAGATCTAATCCAATCTCTATCGTTGTTTGCATCTCCTAGATTAGATCTTGGCTTTCCTTCTGTTCGCTTCCGTAGAAAATTTTGATTTACTATACTGCGAAACCCTTCAGTGGTATCAGAGCTAGATCTATGCGTAGATGTAATTCACGAGTAGAACGCAACATGGTTGTTGCGGGCGTTGATGTTTTCTGTTGCAAGCCTCTTGTTTGTGTTCTTCTTATGACGCGGGATAGTGAGATTGAAGCGGTCCAGGCCAACCTTACGCGACGTCGTTCGCGAGACTGGCTCCGCACTTGACGTGTGGCTTGTTCCACACATGCGGCTGGTGGATGTCAGTTTCTCTCACTGATAGTTGTCATGGGATTAACACCGGAGTTTGGCAACCATAATATCACCGTTGTGGCTTTCCGTAGGTAAGAATCGTTCTTAGCATCTACTCCCATAAGCCACGTAAAACATGCAACAACAAAGTAGAGGCGTCTAACTTGTTTTTTGCAGGGAGTGTTTTCTGTGATATGGTATGGCCCAAGATGTGATGTGTATAATGTATGCGATGATCATGTTTTGTAATGTTTCACGACTTGCATGTCGTTGAGTACACAACCGGCAGGAGCCATATGGTTGTCTTTATAATTGTGTATGACCTGCGAGTCAACTTCTTATACGCCATGTAATAGCTTTACTTTATCGCTAAGTAGTTAGCAATAGTTGTAGTTGCTATTCGTGGTGGAGGCAATCATGGTGGAGTGATGGAGATCATGCCGGAACGCACAAGATAGAGATCATTGCGCGAAGATTGGCTATACCATGTCACATAAAGTTATATGCATGTGATGTTTATCCTTTTATGTATCTTATTATGCTTAGATCGCGACGGTAGCATTATAAGATGATTCCTCACTTAAAGATCAAGATAAAAACTGTGTTCTCCCCAAGTATGCACCGTTGCGAAAGTTCGTCGTGTCCAAGCATCACGTGATGATTGGGTGCTATAGACTCTACGCTCACATACAACGGGTGCAAGCCAGTTTTGCACACGCGGAAATACTTGGGTCTAGCTTGACGAGCCTAGCATGTACAGACATGGCCTCGGAACACAAGAACCGAAAGGTTAAGCATGAGTCATATGAATGATATGATCGACACTTCGTTGTCCACCATTGAAACCACATCTCTTCTCGTGATGATCGGATTAGGTGTGGTGAATTTGGATCGTGTTCACTAAACAACTTGAGGGATGTTGAATTTAGTGGGAGTTCATCTAGTAATTTGATTAAGTTGAACTATTTATCATGAACATAGTCTAAATTGTACTTGCCAATACTGTAGATCACATGGCCTAGTCCAACTTCAACTTCAACGTTTTTGCTGAGAAAGAAAAGCTTAGAAACAATGGGTCTAACTTCACCAACTGGTTCCGCAATCTAAGAATCATTCTGTCTGGAGGACAAAAGGACTATGTCCTTGAGAAAGCGTTAGGTAACCCCCCTGCTGCAACTGCGCCGGCTGATGAGAAAGCTGTCTATCAGTCGCGCAAAGATGATTATGGTGTGATTAAGAGCACCATGTTGTTTGCTATGGAACCGGAACTTCAAAATCGTTTTGAAAACTATCCCGGGCCCTTTGAGATTCTTGAAGAGTTGAAAACCATGTTTCAGACTCAGGCCCGTTCTGAGAGATATGAGATCTCCGAGAAGTTCTTTAACTGCAAGATGGAGGAAGGGAGTTCCGTTAGTGAGCACGCCATTAAGATGTCGGGCTACACTCAACGCCTTGAGCAACTGGACTGCAAGATTCCAGAGGAGCTCAAGATTGACAGGGTTCTGCAATCACTCCCTCCCAGCTACAAAAGTTTTGTAGTGACTCATAATCAGATTGGTTCCACTAATACGATCACCGAGCTCTTCGCAAAGCTGAAGGCTGCGGAGGTGGACATCAAGAAGGATAATCATGTGTTGATGGTCAACAAGCCCTCCTTTAAGAAAGGTAAAGGTGCAAATAAGCCCTTCAAGAAGGGTGGCGGCAAGCGCAATGCCCCTGCTGAGAAGAAGCTCAGGTCTGGTCCCAAGCCGGACACTGAGTGCTTCTATTGCAAGGACAAGGGTCACTAGAAGCGCAACTGTCCGAAGTACTTAGCGGACAAGAAGGCTGGCACCATCAAAGGTATATTTGATATACATGTTATTGATGTTTTCCTTACTAGCCCTCGTTGTAGTGCCTGGGTATTTGATACCGGTTCAGTTGCTAATATTTGTAACTCGAAACAGGAGCTACGGAATAGACGGCGGCTTGCGAGGGATGAGGTGACGATGCGCGTTGGCAACGGATCAAGAGTTGATGTGATGGCCGTCGGCACGCTCTCCTTAGTTTTACCTTCGGGATTAGTTTTAAACCTTAATCAATGTTATTATGTGCCTGCGTTGAGCATGAACATTATTTCTGGATCGTGTTTATTGCAAGACGGTTATTCATTTAAATCGGAGAATAATGGTTGTTCTATTTATATGAGTAACATCTTTTATGGTCATGTTTCTTCTAAATCTCGAAAGGGATGAAACACACATCCATAACATTGAGGCTAAGAGATGCAAAGTAGATAGTGATAATACTACTTATTTGTGGCACTGTCGTCTAGGTCATATTGGTGTAAAGCGCATGAAGAAACTCCATTCTGATGGACTTTTGGAGTCTCTTGATTTTGAATCATTTGACACATGCGAACCATGCCTCATGGGCAAGATGATCAAAACCCCGTTCTCCGGTATGATGGAGCGAGCAACGGACTTGTTGGAAATCATACATACCGATGTATGCGGACCGATGAGTGTTTCGACGCACGGTGGATATCGCTATTTTCTCACTTTTACCGATGACTTAAGTAGATATGGGTATATCTATTTAATGAAACATAAATCTGAAACGTTTGAAAAGTTCAAAGAATTTCAGAATGAAGTGGAGAACCATCGTAATAGAAAGATTAAGTTTCTACGATCCGATCGTGGGGGCGAATATTTGAGTTATGATTTTCTCACGCATCTCAAAGCAAGTGGAATCGTTTCACAACTCACGCCACCCGGAACACCACAGCGCAATGGTGTGTCTGAACGCCGGAATCGAACCCTATTAGATATGGTCCGATCAATGATGTCTCTTACTGATTTGCCGTTATCATTTTGGGGTTATGCATTAGAAACCGCTGCATTCACTTTAAATAGGGCTCCATCTAAATCCGTTGAGACGACACCGTATGAACTGTGGTTTGGTGCTAAACCTAAGTTGTCGTTTCTTAAAGTTTGGGGATGCGAAGCTTACGTCAAGAAGTTGATGCCGGACAAGCTCGAACCCAAAGCGGAGAAATGCGTCTTCATAGGATACCCTAAGGAAACTATTGGGTATACCTTCTATCACAGAACCGAAGGCAAAGTGTTTGTCGCAAAGAACGGTTCCTTTCTTGAGAAGGAGTTTCTCTCGAAAGAAGTGAGTGGGAGGAAAGTAGAGCTAGACGAGGTTATTGAACCTTCTCTTGAATTGGAGAGTAGCGCAGCACCTGAAATTGTTCCAGTGCCGCCTGCACCAACAATAGAGGAAGCTAATGACAAGGATCATGAAGCTTCGGACGATGCGGCTACTGAACGTCGCAGGTCGACATGGTCGCGTGCCCCTCCTGAGTGGTACGGCAACCCTGTCTTGACAGTCTTGTTAGTAGAAGACAGTGAACCTACGAACTATGAGGAAGCGATGATGAGCCCAGACTTTGATAAATGGCTAGAAGCCATGAAATCCGAATTGGGATCCATGAGCGAAAACCAAGTATGGACTTTGGTGGACCCTCCTAGCGACCGAAAGGCCGTTGAGTGCAAATGGATCTTCAAGAAGAAAACGGACGCGGATGGTAATGTTACCGTCTATAAAGCACGGCTTGTTGCGAAAGGTTTTCGACAAGTTCAAGGTGTTGACTACGATGAGACTTTCTCTCCCGTAGCGATGTTTAAGTCCATTCGGATTTTATTAGCAATTGTTGCGTTTCATGATTATGAAATATGGCAAATGGATGTCAAGACTGCTTTCCTCAATGGCAACATTGATGAAGAGTTGTATATGATGCAACCCGAAGATTTTGTCGATCCTAAGGATGCTGATAAAGTATGCAAACTTCAGCGTTCCATTTATGGACTGAAGCAAGCATCTCGGAGTTGGAACCTTCGTTTTGATCAAGTGATCAAGAGCTTTGGATTTGTTCCAAATTGCTACGAAGCTTGCATCTACAAGAAAGTGAGTGGGATCTCGGTGACGTTTCTGGTACTATATGTGGATGACATATTGATTATTGGAAATGACATCAACATGCTTAACGATGTGAAGAGTTATTTGAACAAGTGTTTTTCAATGAAAGACCTAGGTGAAGCTGCTTATATATTGGGCATCAAAATCTATAGAGATAGACAAAGACGCCTGATAGCTTTAAGCCAGAGTACATACCTAGACAAAGTTCTGAAAAGGTTCAGAATGGATAAGGCATTGAAAGGTTCAGTGCCTATGTTGTCAGGTAAGATATTGAGCAAGGCTCAGTGTCCAGCTACGGTAAATGATAGGGAAGCTATGAGCAAAGTGCCTTATGCCTCGGCCATAGGTTCCATCATGTATGCCATGCTGTGTACTAGACCGGATGTGTCCAATGCTCTTAGTTTGACGAGCAGATATCAAAGTGATCCAGGAGTGGAACACTGGACAGCCGTGAAGAACATCCTAAGGTACCTAAATAGGACTAAAGAAATATTCTTAGTCTATGGGGGTGATGAACAGCTCGTCGTAAAAGGTTACGTCGATGCTAGTTTCGACACCGACAAGGATGATTCTAAATCTCAGACAGGATACGTGTATATTTTGAATGGAGGAGCCGTGAGCTGGAGAAAGCTGCAAGCAAAGCATGGTCGCGGGATCTACAGTAGAAGCGGAATACATGGCTGCTGCAGAAGCGTCAAGTGAAGGAGTTTGGATCAGAAACTTCATCACTGAGCTTGGCGTGGTTCCAAGTGCATTGGACCCACTAGAGATATTGTGTGACAACACTGGCGCCATAGCACTCGCTAAGGAACCAAGATATCATCCAAAGACCAAGCATATCAACCGCAAGTTTGATATAATCCGAGATTATATAGCAGATGGAGATCTGAAGATCAGCAAAGTACATACAGATCTGAATGTCGCAGATCCATTGACTAAACCTCTTCCACGTGTAAAACATGATCAGCACCTCAGTGCCATGGGTGTGAGATTGTTGCCAAATGTAAACTAGATTATTGACTCTAGTGCAAGTGGGAGACTGTTGGAATTATGCCCTAGAGGCAATAATAAAGATGTTATTATTATAATTCTTTTTCATGATAAAGTTTATATTCCATGCTAGAATTGTATTAAGCGGAAACATTAATACTTGTGTGGTTTGTGAACAACACCGTGTCCCTAGTACGCCTCTATGGACTAGCTCATTGATCAATGATGGTTAAGGTTTCCTAAATATAGACATGAGTTGTCAATTGATAATGAGATCATATCATTGGGAGAATAATATGGTGGACAGACCCAAACTAAGCGAAGCAATTAAATCGTGTCATTGTGTTCATCTTTGCGAAGCTTTTCCTATGTCAAATATTGTATTCCTTAGACCATGAGATAATACAATTCCCTGGTATCGGAAGAAAGCTTTGAGGTCATCAAACGTCATCCTATGAGAGGGTGGTCATAAAGGTGTCTCTCAGGTGATCGGAATGTATCTGTTGGGTTGTATGTATCGAGATGGGATTTGTCCCTCCCAAGTCGGAGAGTTATACTTCGGGCCCACTCGGTAATCGATATCAACACCGCTTGCAAGCATGTGGTTAAGGAGTTAATCACAAAGTGATATCGGATTACGGAACGAGTAAAGTACTTGCTGTGAACGAGATTGAGCTAGGTATGACGGTACCGACGATCGAATCTCGGGGAAGTAAAATATCGCGAGACGAAGGGAATATGTATATGGGATTGATTGAATCCTGGCATCGTGGTTCATCCGATATGATCATCGATGAATGTGTGGGAGTCAATATGGGTGCCCAGACCCCGCTGTTGATTATTGATAGAAGATCATGTCTGCATATTCTCGAACCCGCAGGGTCACACACTTAACGTGTCTCGACGCTAGGATAGATTGGATACTTGGTTTATGAATTTTTGTTCGGAGTCTCGGATGGGATCCGGGACATCACGAGAGGTTCCGGAGTGGTCCGGAGAATAAGATTCATATAAGGCAGTGCAGTTTTTGGAGTTCGGAATTGTTCCGGGTTAATCGGTATTGTACCGGAAGCTTCTAGAACCTTCCGGAAGGGGGCCAACGTGGTCCCACCTTCCGGTAGGGGGCATGGGCCTATGAGGGAGTGTCCTGGCCGCATTGGTCCAGGGGCACAAGGCCCCATAGGGCCCAGCCGATCCTAGAGAGTTTAAACTCGTTTAAACTAGAGATAGGGTTTCTAGAAGAGGGGAGAGTCCTAGCCCCCCCACTCCTCCCTCCTTTGGCCGCCGGCCCAAGGCTTGGAGGAGGGGCTAGGGCTGGCCGCCCCCTCCCCCTCTATATATAGAGGGCTGGTGCGCCCCCTCCCCCCGAACACCTTCCCTTCAAAACCCTAGTTGCCCTGCTGCCCTTCCTCTCTCCCTCCCGACTGTTTGTAGGCGAAGCCCTGCTGCAGAAATTCTCCACCATATACACCACGCCGTCGTGTTGTAGATCCAATCCATCTCTCCACCCTACTTGCTGGTCCGAGGAAGGAGGAGACGTCGAGGTGCTGCACGTGTGCATCTCACGGAGGCACCGCCACTTGTGGTGCTAGATCGGATCGGATCGCGAGGAGGAGAAGCGAGTACGACTACATCACCCATGTTCCGACGAACGTTACGCTGTGCGAATCTTCAAGGGTATGAAGATCTAATCCAATCTCTCTCGTTGTTTGCATCTCCTAGATTAGATCTTGGCTTTCCTTCTGTTCGCTTCCGTAGAAAATTTTGATTTACTATGCTGCGAAACCCTTCAGGTAGTGGGCGTCGTAGGGGTTGGTGAAAGTGACAAAAAGGCCGATGTTGTGGGCGGCATGGCCATCGTACTGGTTCTGCAGGGTGAACATCGGCGGCGTGCCTCTTGGGAGGTGGCGGTATCCGGCCGCATGGAAGAACTCGGCGAGCTCCCTTGCGCCTCTCCACCTTGAGATCGCCCAAACCCTGAGCGATCTCTCCACAATCATGCCGTTGAACGGCAGCTCGGGGATGGTGGCAGGGCGGAGCCAGGTTGGGCCGTTGTACTGCATGGTGGCGATGGCGAACGGTGGACCTTTGCTTGAGTGGTGGTGCCCGGTGGTGGTGGTGGCGGCGAACGGTGGGGTGTTGTGTGATCTGGGTTGGTTTGTGGATGGTTTAAATAGGCGACGAGGGGCATCGAGTCGATGCTAGGGTTTCGCCTCATCTTCGTGGCATTAAGTTGACACAAACGTCCACCAAAACGTCGCACGGAATCGAGGCCCTTTGATTCCATTCGGCGTGTGACTCTAAAGCTGCCCGAGTCCATCGATCGGCTTGAATTGAGTAGCGTTTGAATTTGTTTCTATGTGTAACACAACGGGTAAACCGGTGACACGCCGCATGACTCTAAAGCTGCCTGACTCCATCGATCGGCCGACCGAGCAACACGCCCGTGTGGAGATGTAATCGCTGCCATGCGACATGCTGCTGCACCAGCCCGCGTGCTTCTTTTTTCAGACTTAAAATAGCTAGACTGCGACGCTGCATGGACACGGGCTTCTGGCCGACCGACGCTGCATGCATGCAAAGTTCAGATGGGCCAATTTTAATTGTGAATCACGGACGGCCCAGTACACAGATCCGACCATCGGGTATTAAATAATGAGGCCAGCCAATCACAGCTCAGAATCGGCCCTCCCGCGGATTGCCATCGAATCTACCCGCAAATTCCTTCTAGAAGACAGATCCGACGTTCGGAGTTCAGCATTAGGGTTAGATGGACGGTCCTTGTTCGGCGCAGGCAGTCAACGTGGTTTTGTGAGAGTTTGACCAAATTTCAAATGGGTGTAACTAATTCAAAAAAATATAAAACCTTCGCACATAGTCATGTTATGTGATATAGTTACCAAAAAAATATAAACTTGGTATACTACTATTTGTATGAAAAAGCCTTCACAAAATGAACAACCTCCAGTAAGGTTGGCAGAGAGTTCAAAGGAGAGAGTAGAAGTTTTGGAATTTTGAAAATTGAAAATTTTGAAAACCTCAATCTAGATTCATTTTGATGCAACTATACAGGATCTGAAGTTATTTTTTCATTTTCATGTCTAAAACGTATTTTATTAATGATTTTGAATTAAAGCATTGTTTTGGAAAATAAATAAATAAATAGAAGATTAATCCAAAAAATAAATCTTTCTTCAGATTTATCCTATAATTGCAGAATGGAAGCTAATATGTTTTTTTAGGAAGATTTAGACAATGTCGAAAAAAAAAGTTGGTTAGAAATGGGGTCGTTTATCCTAGCTTTGGAGCTCATTTCTAGCACATTTCTCATGTCTTAGTGTTAGGGGCAGCAAAAGGGATCGGATTGATCACGGTATGTGTATGATATATGAGAAAGCATTGAAAGGTCAAAGAACCATACAAAAGTGTAAATAGATACATAGGTTGAAATTCAAATTTAGCACCAAATTTGAATTTGGGCTCAAATTTGAATTTCGGCTCAAATTCAAGTACAAGTAGCATTATTAGAAATTACAAGTTTTCACGAATGAAAGCTCAAACAAACATACACCACACAAGTTTGCAATCAACTTAGTATCATAAAAATTACATCACTTCCTCTTTGCACTCGATTTCTTCCTCTTTCCACTCTTTTTCTTGCTCTTGCAAGCAGATTCTTTACTTGTTATTGTTGGATCTCCACCAAGAAGAACAACCAGGCTCCTTGTTTTCTTTGGATCTTCACTTTATGAAGGCCCCCAAGCATAACACTACCTTGAGCTGGAATTGAATCCAAATTTGATTCAATTTGCATCTGAACAGGTTCAGTTTGCAACTCCAAATTTGATTCAATTTGCATGTGAACCTCCAAAACAACTTCATCTTGAGCTTGAATTTGAAGCACATTTGGATTCAATTCGTGAAAAAACTTGTATGATGTATGTTTGTTTGAGCTTTCATTCGTGAAAACTTGTAATTTGTAATAATGCTACTTGCACTTGAATTTGAGCCCAAATTCAAATTTGAGCCCAAATTCAAATTTGAGCCCAAATTCAAATTTGATGTTAAATTTGAATTCTAACCTATGTATCTATTTGCATTTTTTATATGTTTGTTTGACCTTTCAATGGTTTCTCATATATCATACACATCCCGTGATCAATCCGATCCCTTTTGCTGCCCTCCAACACTAAGACATGAGAAATGTGCTAGAAATGAGCTCTAAAGCTAGGGTAAACGACCCCATTTGTAACCAAATTTTTTTTTGACATTGTCTAAATCTTCCCAAAAAAACATATTAGCTTCCATTCTGCAAATATAGGATAAATCCGAAGAAGGATTTATTTTTTGGATTAATCTTCTATTTATTTATTTATTTTCCAAAACAATGCTTTAATTCAAAATCATTAATAAAATACGTTTTAGACATGAAAATGAAAAAATAACTTCAGATCCTGTGTAGTTGCATCAAAATGAATCCAGACTGAGGTTTTCAAAAAATTTAATTTTCAAAACCCCAAAACCTCTATTCTCTCCTTTGAACTCTTTGCCAACCTTACTGGAGGTTGTTCATTTTGTGAAGGTTTTTTCATACAAATAGTAGTATACCAAGTTTATATATTTTTGGTAACTATATCACATAACATGACTATGTACGAAGGTTTTATATTTTTTCGATTTTTTTTTGAATTAGTTACACACATTTAAATTTGGTCAAACTCTCACAAAACCATGTTGACTGCCTGGGCCGAACAGGACCGTCCATCTAACTCTAACGCTGAACTCCGAACGTCGGATCTGTCTTCTAGAAGGAATCAGTGGGTAGATTCGATGTCAATCCGCGGGAGGGCCGGTTCTGAGCTGTGATTGGCTGGCCTTGTTTTTTAATACCCGATGGTCGGATCTGTGTACTGGGCCGTCCGTGATTCACAATTAAAATTGGCCCATCTGAACTTTGCATGCATGCAGCGTCGGCCGGCCAGCAGCCCGTGTCCATACACCGTCACATTCTAGCTATTTTAGGTCTGAAAAAGGAAGCACGCGGGCTGGTGCAGCAGCATGTCGCATGGCAGCGATTACATCTCCACGCGGGCATGTCGCTCGGTCGGTCGATCGATGGAGTCAAGCAGCTTTAGAGTCACGTGGCGTGTCACAGGTTTACCCGTTGTGTTACACGCAAAAAGAAATCCAAACGCTACTCAATTCAAGCCGATCGATGGAGTCGGGTAGCTTTAGAGTCACCTGCCGAATGGAGTCAAAGGGCCTCGATTCCGTGCGACGTTTTGGTGGACGTTTGTGCCAACTTAATGCCACGAAGATGAGGCGAAACTCTAGCATCGACTCGACGCCCCTTGTTGCCTATTTAAACCACCCACAAACCAACCCAGATCACACACCACACCACCATTCGCCGCCACCACCACTACCTGGCACAACCACTCAAGCAAAGGTACACCATTCACCGTCGCCACAATGCAGTACAACGGCCCAACCTGGCTCCGCCCTGCCACCATCCCCGAGGTGCCGTTCAATGGCATGATCGTGGAGAGATCGCTCAGGGTTTGGGCGATCTCAAGGTGGAGAGGCGCAAGGGAGCTCGCCGAGTTCTTCCTTGTGGCCGGCTACCACCACCTCCCAAGAGGCACGCCGCCGATGTTCACCCTGCAGAACGGGTACGACGGCCACGCCGCCCACGACATCAGCCTCTTTGTCACGTTCACCAACCCCTACGATGCCCACTACCTCCTCAGCCAGGTGTACTGGTGCGGATACGAGTTCATCGCATTCACCGCCTACAACGTCTTCACCAACTTCTACAACATCTTCCCCACCGTGAACGACATGCACGCTCTCCCCTACGAGGACGAAGAGTGAGAGGCCAAGGAGTGGCCAAGGAGGAGGGGTGCGGCCAGAATATGAAGAAGAAGGGGACCCGAAAAAGAAGACGTTCCGTTGCATGTGTCGGGTTATAGTTAACCTAAATTATGTTGTTATCGGGTTATAATAGACCCTAGTTTTTATCATCGTCGTCGTATGTGTCTATCGTATGTGTCGGGTTATAGTTAACCCAACTTATGTTGTTATCGGGGTCCCATTGTTATCGTTTTATTAATGTAATGTAGCCATCGTGCTTATAGTTCATGCAAAAATCCCGAGTCATAACAGATACCGACACATAAAAACAGGTCTATAAATTTGAATGAGAGAAGCACTAGTGCATAAAAATATGAGAAGGACTTGTGCATAAAAACAAGTCTATAAATTTGAATTATAGAAGCACTTGTGCATAAAAATAAGAAGCACTTGTGCAGGAAAAAGAAACTACACTTTTGCATAAAAAAGTAATCTATTAAATTCCTCTATAAATTTTCAAAAAAAAGAAACTAGACTTGTGCATAAAAATAAGTCTATAAGTTCTCACATAAAAATGAGAGAAGCACTAGTTTGTCACAAAGTTTTCTTTTTTCCCGAGACTATAAATTTTCAACAAAAATAAGTCTATAAATTTAAATGAGAGAAGCACTAGTGCATAAAAATATGAGAAGGACTTGTGAATAAAACCTCTGCATTAAAACAAGTCTATAAATTTGAATTATAGAAGCACTTGTGCATGAAAAATAAGAAGCACTTGTGCATGAAAAAGAAACTACACTTTTGCATAAAAAATAGTCTATTAAATTTCTCTATAAAGTTTCAACAAAAAGAATTAGACTTGTGCATAAAAATAAGTCTATAAATTTTTATCCAACTACCAAGACTTAGCCACAAAGTTTATCCAATTTACGTTTGCATACAAGCATTTTTATAAGAAGAAGAAGAAGAAGAAGAAGAAGAAGAAGAAGAAGAAGAAGAAGAAGAAGAAAGGGGATCGGAGGATGGCACGGGCAGTGGCGAATGGCTCGGGCAAGACGACGGATCCGGCTCCTATTTCCTTTCACGCCTTGACCTGGATAAGTTGTGGAACCCATGATATGAGGTGGAAATGAGGTGGGACCCTTGCTCATAAGACATCATGTGGGAACCACCACGCTGAGCTGCATAAGTTGTGGGTCCTGCTCTGAAAACCGCCTCTGGCCATCACCACGCTCAGCTTGATAAGCTGTGGGTCCCGCATGGCCCAGGTAAATCCAATTCTTAAACTGTCTCGTGGGTTGTCGCATTGGGGCAATTCTTTTGCATACATACGTCGCATGTGGGCTATTTGTTCGAACGACGTCGCATGTGAGAGAATTCCCTGCAAAGACGTCGCATGTGGGCTATCAACCCGTTGACGAGTAGGGGTTTGGGCTTGGTTTATTTATATTGAGACCTGGTTAGCTAGCTCTACGGGCTGCGGCTTTGGACTCCTATCCGGAGTAGATTTGGATTGGAGTCGCTAGCTTAAACTAGGCGAACCAGGTCTACTCCAACTCCTGCACATAGTTCGTCACGATCGGATCGGATTGCATTCCAAGTGGTTCGCCAGGACCAATCGGTTCAGATCTGTTCTGTCTGACATGGAACGGGAAGCCAAGGTTCAGCTAGCATATCGTTTTGCCAAATTCCTTGTCCAAACTCAAAAGGAATCAGAATTCTTCAACGCTTGCCATTTTTACCGAAAACAAGAGTCCTGGTACTCTTAATGCATCCGAGAGCACTGCTGTATAGTGTACACGCTCACAATATTGCCACTTCAGGGCATCTCCACCGGGGCCGACTCAACCTGTCGACCTAAACGGTTAGTTTCTGTCCATTTGGATCGGCCCGCGGTCGGCCGCGTCCAGCGGCGCGACCCATTTGTCTGTCCAAGGCGAGGCCATTTTCTTTCCAAATTCAAAGATATATCGTCCGCGCTAAAAACTAGCAAAATTCATACATTTCATACATAATTTACATTTATAATTTAAAACAAAATTAAACTAGCCCTAACCCTAGCTATCGATCTTCGTGCGGCGGTGCCGTCGCATCCATCTAGGGGTCGAGGTCGATGTACTCCGGCGACGTCCAGAGGTTGGGTGGTGGCAGAGTGGGAGCAAGCGCGGGCGGGTCGATCACCTGCCTAGGCCACACCGCTGGCGGCCCCATGCGGTGGTGCAGGTGCGCCAGCTCCATCCCCACCTCCGGAGCGACGCGCGACGCCCACCCCGGTAACGGAGGCGGTGGAGGCAGCATGGCGTTCGCCTACGCCACCATTCCGGTGAGCTGGACGGTTTCTTGGTATCCGCTCCACAGGGCGTCCTCGTCCCGTGCACTGGCCTGCTCGGTGAAGGCATCCTCGTCGTTGCCCTCACTGAACCAACAAAACGAGATGAGCTAGTACCTTGACGCTCGCTAAGAACTGTGATATAGGTGGTTCTCATGCCTCTGGTGCTCATCCACGTTAGGTGCAGGATCACACCACAACAGGTCTCCAACATAGCACTTGATTCGAGACAACCGACTCGCAGAATGGACAGTTGCTCGCCTGTCAAAGACCAACCTCCCTTGTCGCATGCATGTATATGCTTGTAAGAGAAATTATATTATATATGCATCAATGTGTACAAGTAGTGTGTAGTAGCGTTGTATATGTATACGAAAACTTGTCTGTAATAAAAATACAGAATAAAAAATAATTGAACACAAAACACAAAATCCCAAAACCCCATCTCCTGCCGCGGCAGCCAAATGGCCCAAAACGCTGCCGCGGCAGAAACCTTAGGAACCGGGACTAAATGTCCTCCAGCCTAGCGTGGCTCGTGGGGCCACGTGGTGGACCTGTTACGAACCAGGACTAAAGGCAGACCTTTAGTCCTGCTTTGGCAGTCCCGGTTTGCAATCCGGGACTAAAGGTTCTTACGATCAGGGCTAATGGTCTGGTTTCTACTAGTGACACTAGCAGACACATCTTTCCAAAATGAAAATACTGTTGGGAATGCAGATGAAACCGAGAAGTATAGAATAAGTAAATAAATTCGGACAGTGTGATCGTTTCATCGTGCATGTGGGACATATTTGTTAGTATTATGTGAGGCCGAATCATTAAGGTTTCATAATACTGGTAAGGCATAATAGTGCAAACCTTTATCCTCGTAAGAATGTTGATTATGGTCACAGTGAGGTATCCATGACTCCCTGAGAGCAGTGCTTGGCGTACGACAAATCAGTTACGATTTTCTTACGACGCACTCCCAGCCATTAATCACATGCATATGATTGCTAGGTTACCATAGATTAAACAATCGTACGTTATTTATCGTACGTGAAGTATTTCCGCTCCATGAGATACCATGGGTCCGATTGAACTAGTCTGGGATGAGCAGCTTCACTTGAAAATCCTGATTACACGACATCAAAAAAAGTCAAAACATAATGGACCACAAGAAACGACAATTGGGAACAAACGGATGCACATAAATTCCAGAATTAACAAAGGCCGAGAGTGAATCAGACGTCTTGCACAATTTAAATTCCAGAATTAACAAAGACTGAGAGTGAATTAGACGTACGTGTACAATCAGACATAAAATTAGACCGGGAATCAAAATACATGGACAAACGGAGAGGATTGTCCGTCTCCGGTGAGGTCACGAAAGAACGTCTTAGTCCTGCCGTGATCGACTGGAGAAAAACTAGGGCAGTAGCGCTTACCCCATCTGGTGAGCAGCGGTGTCAGGCGATGCAACAAGGTTGCACAAAAATCTTGCAAAAATCTTACACGCATCAAGCCAAGCGTAAAGGAGAAGGGAGACTGAAAGGGGAGAAAGACAAATCGAACCATGGATTGCCTGATCTCCGCTGAGTCCTCATTGCTAGAACAACCGCACCTTGTAGATCGACCATGCGCGGTCGACGATCTAGGGCTGGGTGGCTGATACTTTTATGGAAGTCGATACATGATATAGCGGTACGAACGGAGACGCGAAGAAGAGAGGAATTAAGATCTGGGCGCTTCAGTGATGGCGTTAGCCGGAGATTGGATCGGCGGTCAGAGGAGACGGATATGCACAGGAGGATAGGAGATGAGGAGATGAGAAGCCTACGACCAAAGGAATAGATGGGAAGAGGAAAACAGGCTAGGTATGGAGGCCCACTCAGGTTATAATTTCTCAAAAAATGCCCGCGTCTATCCACTCCTAGCGCCAAATAAAAAAATCTAATGTGAGGGGCGGTAAATCAATGTTTTTCCTGCTTGGTATATAGAAAACAAACAGATACAATTTGCAACACATATATTGGTATCTACGATAAATTCTGACAACGCATACGAAAGAGGTTGCAAAATATGTGTTGCTATACGATGGTTCTCCTTATAGTGAGTACGGTAGAATATATTGTTAAAACTACTTCAAAACCCAGTGAAATAATAAGAAGAAAATCACACAACATATAATGATTATTGTCTCTGTTAACTCGATATGAAGTAAATCCATAGAATATAGAGGTCAATAAATATATCATGTATACCTTCCTAAAAACTCCGGTGGGGTAAATGGATAGTATAACATATGGTTTAAGGTTATATTAACTCATTAAAAACCTTAGTGAGAACCTGAAGAGTAAACTCACTTAAGGAGAAAAGAGTGTAATATAATGCTTTGAACATGAATACTTCTGGAAGATACTCCCCCTTCTTGAGCTCATGGGGATAAAATAACTTAGGCCCAATATGCTTAGTGATATTGCTTTTAATGTAGCATGTTTGCATATGTGCAACACAAGTTGCATTATCCTCATAGATAATGGTAGGTGATTCGATATAACAAATTCCACACGACGGTTGCATGTGGTTTATCATCCTACGAAGCCACTGATATGTTGCTAACGTATCTATAATTGTTGATGTTTCATGCTTGTTTTATATCTACTTTCTTATGTTTTGTCCACACTTTGGAGTATTTTTATACACTTTCTTAGACTAACCTATTAACAAGATGCCACAGTATCAGCTGCCTGTTTTCTGCTGTTTTTGGTTTCCGAAAAGTTAGAAAATGAATATTTTCGAAATTGAACGGGACAAAAGCCAAAGTCAATATTTCATCGAGGGGGACACGAAACCAGAATACGAGACGAAGAGGGGCCAGGGGCTGCCCACACCACCTGGCCACGCGGCCAGGCCTGGCCCATGCCAGGGGGTGGTGTGGACGCCTAGGGCACCCCTCGGCCTCCCCTTTCGTCTATATATTGCCTTCGATACAGAAACTCTAAGTATCCGATCAAAATTTCACGAAAGAGTCTATGACCACCGTCATCTTGTAACATCCCAAAACTTCAATCCAAGCTTATCAAAGATCAAATCATCCAAATTTAGGATTAACAAAAACTTTTCCATATTTAAAATGAAGGCATTCATATATGTGTGCATTTAAAATAGGAGTTGTTTTGAATTGTCATGATTGTGTGATCCTTTGCTTCTAAAATGTTTCTTAGGTGATTTAAACATCATCTACACCATTCCCAAACTTTTCCTAAAAGAAATCAAATCAAAAAGAATTAAAATAAAGGAATGGTCATTTTGACAAATTTAACTCTCATGCCTACTTTGGCTATTCCTAGTACTCAATTCTTAACAGAAACAATTTTAGATCTTTACACCCCTTGCTAGTACACATAATGAGGTACCAAGGCCCACCTTTTGATCTTCTAAAAACCTTCTGTAAACTAATTTAAATGACAGTTCAAAATTGAATCTAATGCATATGCATAGATCACCCCTATTTCAAAAACCATGTATTTGAGCTCCATTTTCAAAACCCTTGCAACCAGAGACTACCTAGCACTAGTGGAGATCACCCAAAAAATTTGAACTCAAAATTCAAAACTTTTTCTCTTGCGGCCATTTTGTCAAACACCTTGTTAGCAAGATCATTAAGGCCTAACTATTACTGTTTTGGGTTGATTTTGTCTAGCAATTCTGTAGTGCTTTGATCATCTTGTCCCCCCTCAAGCCAGACCAGACCAAACCAGCCTCTTCTCTACCCCCTAGCCGCACTGCACAGCCATGCCGAGCACCACCCTGGCCGGCCAACCTTGCAACCATCGAAGCAGACCACTCCCCCTTCCCTCGCCATGTCTAGGAGGTAGCCAACGCAGCACCGCCCCTCTCCGTCCTTTGCCCGAGCCAAGAGCAGCCGTGGACCACCGAGGAGAAGCCGCGCCCAGTGCCACCAGACCATGACGACGCCGCCCGCAGAGCGCGTCCTGTCTCCGTGTGCACAAGTCGCCGCTCGACACCAGCCCGCGCCCACCGCTCCGCCTCGACCTGGAGAACACCCCAGACACCCCCGTTCGCCGCCCAAAGCCCCATAGCCACCGCTCGCCGTGGACACCGCCGCCTCTGTCTCTCAGAGCGCCACCTCACCCCGACCACATACCACCGCCCCTACGGCCGCATTGAAGCGCTAGAGCACCGCCAGGGGACCGCCCATCGATCGCCATCCCCAGCCATGCTGCTAGCTCGCCGTAGCCATGTCGCCACCGTCGACCGCCCATCCCGCTCGGTCTCACCGTCGAGCCTATAAAAGGAGGCCTCCCCAGCACCAAAGACTCACACCATTCCACTCCCCTCACCTCTCTGAACCTCAACCACCCCTTGCCGGAGCAAGTGGAGCAGCAGTTCGCCGGAATTGGAGCCGGAGCCGCCGCCTCTGGAGAAGAAGGGTGCCGTTGATTCCGGCCACCCCAAGCTCCGCCGCGACCACGCCTCGCCTCGCCGTCGTCTTCCACTTCGTTCGCCCGCATCGCCGACCCCGCTGGAGCCCTGGTACGCCCCTAGTAGACCCCTACCGAGCCGCTAGGGTTCGAGCTCGCCGGCGACCCGTCCGTCGTCGACGACGACCCTCAGCCGTAGATCTGCCCTCTAACCGCACGGCCCACAGCGCGCGTACCGTTTCGCGTTTTAAGTGCCGCTGACCAGTGGGACCCCCCTGTCAGCTGAGCCCTGTGCCGCGCAGCGCCACTGGGCCGGCCCATTTCCTTTCCCGCGCAAGCCCGTAGATTCAAATCTAGGTTTTTCTTTTTAGTTAGAATATAGTTTCTGTCCAGTGTTTCAAAATTCAATTCTGTGAGTTTGACAAATCCAAATTACATGAAACTAATTTTGTCTGAAAGGTATTGAAAAGCTCTATCCAAGCCCGTTGGATTTAATTCATTTAGAGTTATAGATTTCTCCTAATAAAAATAAGAAGACAGAAGCTTTTGCAACTTGAAACATTTTTATAAAATCAACCAAGTTAGCTTTTGAGTTGATTCCAACTCTTAAAAATCACATTTCATCATATCTATCCAAATATGTAATAATATTAAGGTTTATATGCAGTGACTTTGGACTAGTACCAAAATAATGCTATATAGGCATTTCTAATCACTTTAAATCATTAAATAATAAACTTAAACCAAAGTAATATTGATCCAACCTTTAAATCTCATTCCCACATGTGCCCACATGATCCCATATTTTGGTGGTGAATATTAAAGTGTAGTGAATATTTCAATGAGTAGAAATTACTTTTCCAAAATAAAAGGGTTGAAACTATTGAATTAAAACTTGTGATGTTTGGGATGATAATAGATCATCAATTGTGTGCTTTAGAATGCTACTTAGCCTAGTTAAGTATTGTTTGGTGATTGTGCACTCCCTATGTATTTCTAGACGATAGTACCGACCAAGCCTTCGAGGAGGAGGAGTTCTACCAAGAAGAAGAAGAAAACTTCAACCACTGCACCAACCAAGGCAAGCTATTAGTGGCAAGCTAATCCTTGCAAACATGCTTTAGTAAGCTATTGTAGCAAGCTAGAATAAACTAGATGGTTTAGCAAAGATGCCTTAAGCATACTTTGATCACACCCCCTTAGTTTACACAAAGTTCTTAAATTAATTTTGAAGGTAGCATAAAGAGTATAAAACTTGACCTATTTAGGAACCTTTAGATGTCATTCTATGGCATGAGATTGATCCCACCTTTCCACCTTAGTGAACACTCTTAACCTAGTGTTTTAGAATAGATCAAACTTGAGTCACTTTAGATGGGAACACTTGGTGAAAATGAGTTATGAAAACCTTGGAATGATGAGTCATTCTATTGAGATGTTTTGACATGGTTGAGAAACACAACTGGTTTATGATGATGAAAATGATGAGGCATGAGCCTTAACCCTTTTTATAAAACCGATGGTTGGATTCGGATGTGATACCATTCCAAATTTACCGTACAACCACATTACCTGAATTGGGTAAGGCTTAGCTGGAAATTGATATGCATTAGTATTAGTTCCCTCACGGGAGAGGTTTGAGCTGAGGCTACCTCTCAATGATGCCCACCTATGCAGTGCCCAAGATGACTGATGGTCATGGTTGGGAGGCCATGCTCATAGGAGAGGTGCTTGTACTAGGGTGTGTAAAGGGAAGGTTATGTTTGATTATCTGCATACCAAGTATGATGATTCAGGGTTATACCTGACAGATGTATCGAATCTTGTGGTGAAAGTGTACCACCTCTGCAGAGTGTCAAACTATTCGAATAGCTGCGTCCGTGGTTATGGACAGTTGGAATGGCCATACTGTTTCATTGTCAGATGTTTTCTAAATAACTTGAAATGAATGATGAACCTTGACTTGACCACAACAGGGTTGTGTAGATGAAAATAGCTTCCCAACCTAAGTGATTCTAGACTTTTATTTTATCTTTTCTTGTTTCAGAACTCAGCTTAGGTTTCAAACTTAACTTGATAGTTACTCTTTCAATTCAGTACCTTAACTTAGCATCATAACCCTTGCTAGTAGTAGTTTGCGAGTACTTAAAGAGTACTCATGGCTTTTGTCCCTGGCTATTATCATGGCCAGACTATGGAGAGTATCAAGATGATGGTCAGCAGGACGGCTATGATAACTAGGACTATCTGCCTTCGTCAGCATTGCCTGTGCCCCTGAAGATGGACCCCACCGCTACACTATCATTTATTTCCGCTGCTTGTTGTATTAAAGACTGGATCATGAGATCCTTATTTGTGTAAAACCTTATGTATGGTTTGTAATGGATGATGTACTGTGATATCCAATCCGTTATGTCTCGCAAAAATGGTAATCCTGGGATTGCGAGGTATGGCATGACGGGCATCTGGGATTAAAAATCCGGGTGTTGACACATCTCCATCCCTAGATCGGGAAGGATCTGATACTCTTCCCGGCACCCCGCCAGATGGGAGAATTCACCCTGGAGGCCTTCTTCATCACCATGCAAGCCTCCGGTGTGATGCGTGAGTAGTTTATCCTTGGACTACGGGTCTATGTAGTAGCTAGATGATTGGTTCTTCTCCTTTGTGCTACCATGTCTAGATCTTGTGAGCTCCGTTCATGATCAAGATCATCTATTTGTAATCATACATGTTATGTTTGCGGAAATCTGGTGGATATTGAGATGCTATTTCAGATTGATTATTGATTCTATCATGTCTTTGTTATTTTTGATCTTGCATACTCTCCGTTGTTAGTAGATATCTTGGCCGAGTAGATGCTAGCAACTCCAAGAGGGAGTATTTATGCTCAATAGTGGGTTCATGCCTCTAGAAATCTGGGGAAGTGACAGAAATCTCTAAGGTACTAGATGTGATGTTGCTACTAGGGAGAAAACAACAATCCTTTGTTCATAGAGCTATCATATTATTTACTTTACACGTAATGCTTAACACAATTATCTGTTGCTTGCAACCTAATACTGGAGAGGGTTCGGATGATAACCTGAAGGTGGATTATTAGTCATAGATGCAGTTGGATTACGGTCTATGTATAATATTGTAATGCCCAATCAAATCCCATAGGAGTCAATATGATTAGTATATGCATGTATGCTTTCTCGATGTTTGTCAATTGCCTTGCTGTAATTTGTTCACCTAACATGTTATCTATCTTAAGGAGAATCACCACTAGTGAATTATGGACCTCGGTCCTTTCTTTTACCATCAATCTACAACTGTTTACTGTTTACTGTTTTTTGTTTACTTTCTGCAAGCTATTACTATCTTCCACACAAAACATTTAATTCTTTGTTTTCAGCAAAACCGGTGAGATTGACAACCTCACTGGAAGTTAGGGACAAAGTTTTGTGGTTGTGTTTTGTAGAATTCCAAGTTGGAAACAACACCTTGGAGGTGTTTCCTTGCTTCTACTGGTTCGATAATCTTGGTTTCATAACTGGGGGAAAACTTGTTGCTGCGCTCATCATACCTTTCTCTTGGGGTTCCCCAACGAGCTCGATATATTTTGGGCCATCAGCCACACACATTTTCACAATGCCTCATATAATGCAATTATTTCAGAATGATTGGTGGATGTTGCAAAAGAGTCTGTTTCGAATACTTTCATGATATATCAGTTCCGCCATGTAGGAACACAAAATCGGTCTTCGATCTGGCATTATGGGGATCATATAAGTAGTTAGCATCAATGTATACAATCATACCGGAGTCCATATTTATTTGAAACTAAAAGTATAGGCCTAGATCTTTTGTGCCTTGGAGATATCGAAAACCATTCTTAACCCCCGACCAATGGCATTTGGTGGGAGCTGCGTTGTGCCTAGCAAGTAGATTCATTGCAAATGCGAGAACAGGTCTAGTGCAATTTGCAAGATACATTAACACTCCAATGGCACTGAGATATGAAACCTCGTGTTCCAACATCTCTTCTCCGTCATCCCTTGGCCTGAACGGAACTTTCTCCATGTTTAGAGAACAAACCGCAATGGGATTTTTAGATGGATATGATTTGTCCACATTGAATTTCTCCAATATTTTCCGGGTATATATAGCTTGGTATACCATTATTCCCGTGGGAATGTGCTCGAGTTGGAGACACAAGCAAAATTTGGTTTGACCTAAATCCTTCCTCTCAAATTCCATCTTTAAATGATTGTGTGCTTCATCAATATCTTTTGCGTTACCAATGATGTTGAGATCATCGACATACATTGAAATGATGCAAAATCCTGAATAGGACTTATTGATAAGACACATGGGAAACCATCACTATAGGAGTAACCCTTCCGAAGAAGGAACTTGCTAAGTCCATTGAACCACATCCGGCTCACTGTTTCAAGCCGTACAAAGACTTGTCCAGGTTTACATAGTACATGTTGCGTTTTGCGCTTGCATCCAGGACAAAGACTCCATCAGGAACCTTCATGTATATGTGCAAATCTAGTGATCCATAAAGATATGTGGTCACTACAGACATCAACTGCATAGATAGATAATTTTGCACTGCCAATGATATTAAACATCCTACAGTGATACCACTCATTACGAAAGAATATGTCTCATTGAATTCAATGTCGGGTCTCTACATGATGGCGACGCTGGCCAGGGCAGCTCGCGCCGACTGTAGACGTCGAGCGATGACGACGACAGCACGGTGGACCCGGACTACACCAACTTCTACCGTAACTTCAGTATGTGAGGCGGCTTCTAGCGGCATCGGCGAACGACATCGGCATCGGCCTTTTCCAAGTTTTTTTAGTTTTCTTTACGTCTAAATGATGTAATAGTACGAATCTGCCCGTTATTAATGAAAATCGCCTATATTTCGTCAAATTCTGCCGAGTTTCCTTGAATTTTCTCAAACCCGGGAACTCCACTGGGAACGCGGGTGGAAAATGGGCTATTCTCAGGCTAAAATCTCGCTATGTCTGGCAGTATTTAGCTTCGGATTTCGGTCCCTAACAACATCTCCGCTCGTTTTCGTTCCTATGTCCTCCCTGGTGGAGATGCCCTAGGGGAGCATCGGCGTGTATGTGTGTTGTTTTTCTCCGGCCAACCGTCCCGACAGGGAGAAACCGAACCAGGGGTATCTATCTCTACTCATCAATCATCATCACCACTTTCCGATCTACCACGTGCGGGCCCACCACACGCAAGGGCATTTTCGTCACTGACATCAGTCCTATCGCACAACCTTCTCCTGTTCTCCCAGCGAAGAGCGAACTCTGTCTCGAGCTCTCTCCACTCCCGTAGCTGAATGGCGGCCGACGAGGCCGACGCGCCGCCTCCACCCAAGCCCTCCCCTCCGGAGCAGGAGTCCGCGGACGCTTCCATGGCCGCCTACCTGGGCCTGGCCTTTGCGCTCTTCCTCGCCTCCCTCCCCACTTCCGGCGGCGCGCGCCACGTGGCGTCGCTGCAGTCGCGGGGCCGCGTGCTGGCGGCCCGCCTCCTGGCCGCCGAGGACCAGCTGCGTCAGCTGCGCGCGCGCAGGCGCGAGGACGCCCGCGCCAATGCCCGCGCCGCCGAGATCTCCGCGGCGCACCGCGCCTCCTGGTCCGCCGAGGCCGCATCCCTCCGCGCGCGCCTCGCCGACGCCGAGCAGCAGGCCGCGGCGCAGCGGGCCCGCGCCGAACGGCTCGAGCGCGAGGCCCAAGAGCGGGACGGGCTCCTCTCCGCGCTCCTCGCCGCCACCCGCGCCGGCGGCGACGTCCACTCCCACTTCCGCGGCGGTGAGGAGGAGGAAGAAGATGCACACGCGCGGGATGCGGAACAGCAGCAGCGGCATTCGTTCGATCCGGCCGAGGGTTACCACGGCGACACCGATGCCGAGGCTCTGGCTGCGGCGGCGGCGCTCTACGCCCAGCAGCGGCAGCAGCAGGAGGGCTTCGGCGGCGACGACTTCTACGCGTCGTCCGCAGCAGCGGCGTCGGGAATGCCGCCTTGGATGGACTCGCGAGCCAAAGGGTGGCAGGTAACAAGGGGACAAAAAGTTCACCACTTTTCCCCCATTGACCTCTAATCTGTTCTGCTGACCTTGCTTAAATTGAACTTCCTACTAGATTGCTACCTTTGCTTAACATAAACTATGAAAAACATAATTTTGTTAGTGGATTGATTGATTGTTCAGTGTCTACCAATGGATAAATATTTGGGGCAAAATCAATGCAACCTAGTTGTTGCCAGAAAAAAAAACAAGTCCTACCATCTTACTGAATTCTGGTGCTGGGTCCTGGAAGAATTTGGAAAAAACAGCCCAATTTGTTGCATATATTCCCATGCTTCATGCTGTCTGCACTTATCAATACTCCTTTAGTTTTGTTTACTCCCCCCGACCCATATTAGTTGGCTCAAATTTGTCTAGATTCGGATGTATGTAAACATGTTTTAGTACTAGATACATCCGAATCTAGAAAAATCCAAGTCAACTAATATGGATCGGAGGGAGTACTTGATTCTAGCTCAATGCACTATCCAGTGGCAGCTCCGCGTACACATTTTTTCAGGTGTTGTATTCCGAGTAGAACAGACAAATGAACACTTTGATAGTCTCTAGGATCGTGCCACAATTTTTGTTGGGCACCCTTGCGTCATATGCAACAAAATTACCCGAAAGAATCTTATCTGGCCCATTTATAGACTAGACCTATTATCACAGGCGTCCTGTTGTTTCTCATTAAGTCATGGTAACAGTGCGGGGACATGAGTTATGGACTGAAATCATCATTGGCTGCTGGCCTTTTTTTTCGAAATAAAGGAGCAAAGCTCCGGATTTCATTCAATCATGAAACCAAATAACACAGTTTTTCTGGTTCAACAAATTTAAAACCTCCACCACACATATCCATGACCACTAAAACACGCTCACCACCTGGAGACTTCTACTGAATCGAAACACCTGGTTCTCCAACCTATTTCAAACATACCCAATTCTTTGCCTCTGCTACAACTAGTGAAGCGCATCACCATTACGCACTACAACTATAGGAAACAGACCACTAACTCTTCTTACTACTACTTGAAACTTTTCTTCACCCCTTGGCCACTGAGTTACAGTATATGAAGAAGGCGCATAGGATTGTTTAGCTGTTCTTGTAATAATATCATATCTTGTGTTCTTTTCAGCCATATGTTTTATCTGTATGCTAAAGGTTCAGTGCATGGTTAGTATAGCCCTTTATGATTACATATGCATATAACATCCTAAGGTACTAATTAGCGTAAATGGGAGGGTCAAATAAATCTGAAAATGCTCATTTGATCTCGAGCTCATATGAGCTCGTTTGCTCAACCAATCAGATTTGCACCAGGCCGTGTATTCTGGCATGTATTCGCTAGTGAGTTGTCTTTTCCCCCACTATAGTATGGCCCATGTTTGCCACGCATTCAATGCAGAGATATCAGTTTGCTCTCACCGGGACAGACGATAGCTGACGTTCTGGGCCACGAGGGGCTGAGTACCACGGTTGACTCCCGATGATTTAAACTCAACTGGCTAATGATTACGCAGATTAAGTTTCGGTTAGAATGTGCTGAAGAGAATCTATTTATGGGTGAGGCGCAACAGCGACTTCGAGCCCACAAACTCGTCCATCTGCAGCGTCCCGGCAGTCCAGTCTGATCCGCACGGCACCGTCCGGCTAGAACGGCAACAGCACATCAGCTGCTGTTGACGTCGTCTGTGGCATACGTGTCTTCCGTCTTAGCGAATGCGATGTGCTGCGGCATAGAAGCCGAGCGGCGCAACAGAGTGGCACGGACGGAGACGGGTTCCTGGCCGGGCGTTGAGCAGCTTCATGTAGTTGTTGTACATGAAAAGGCAGCCCAGCTGCGATGACGGCCTGGTGCCTTTCTATAAGAAAAGAATGTCGGCAAGACGTGATTCCACCGCGACAAGCACTTCGCACCCAACGAGAGGTCCGATTTTGCTAGAACATCATGTTTCCCCGTCGTCTTGTGAATCTTTTGTGCAGCATATAGATCATGCAGGCAAATGTGCGGACGCAATATGCGAGGAGCTTCGTATCGACGGCGTTCATGTCGTGCTTGTTGCAGGGAATATCGACCATGTGGCCTCAGCGCCGGTGTGGAGGATGGGGAGTCACCGACGGCGTGGACGGCGGGGCAGGGCAGTCACCGCCGACGGACTATGGAGTAGACGTGGGAGGTTGCTAAAACTCATTTACAGAAAAAAAAAGTATGTACCCATGCCGTCATGTGCTACAGGCCCAAGAAATCCACCGTCTGGACACCCAACGTCCGTTCGGGATCGGGCCCACCGTACGACCCACGGGCATACGTTGCCTACGAATTACTCAGATTTTCAAAGCCCCACCAGCTTCTCACAGATCCCAGTAATGAACACATGGCCCAGATATTGAGTGCATATGAGCTCGAGACCAAAATGGCCGCGTCCAAATAAATCCATGTCTTTTTTCTCGAAAGAAAAAAATAGCTGTAACTGATTTTCCCTTTACGGATAATTTTTTAATCTGATTATTTTGTTTTGATTGAGCATTCATTGGATACATTCAAATTGTCTTCTTCTCTCTTTCCTGCGATTTGTATTGTCTAAAATGTTGCTTTATATGATGCTCAGAGATGATAGCTAAGCGTTGACATCTATGCTTTATTGCATTCAAAAGAGCAAGAAATGATATAAATTAGTTTTCAAATTGAATAGACAAGATTTTTGATCAAAGCATTACAATCTGTTGTTGTCAAGCCATACTAGTTGCTCTTGTGATAAATGAGGTCAGGGGTGGTGAAGGAGAGATCGCAAAGCTGTTGTTGGTTGTGCGTAAACTGCAAATTCCTCATTTTCCTATATCATATAGTACCTACACACGGTTTCATATTGGTCATTCACTCTCCTGTATGTCAAAACGTTGCGTATATTTGCAACGAGAGAATAATGGTAACAATTCCTTTCTTCGCAAAGGAGGACAAATTTGCCATTCTGTTTCTAGTTCATCAGGAACATTTGTTTATTTGAAAGCCATGTTCCTGTCCATGAAGTTATATATACTTTATATTTACCCTATAAGTTTGTATAAATAAGAGACACAGAACTATTTCGGGACACCCAAGTAACACAAATCTCTCAATTAATATTGTATTATCTAGATGAATGCTGCAACTCAGTCTTGCTCCTCAGCTGCTATAGTGTTTTTTCTTTGCTGTCTTATTCTGCTTTGTATTATCTAGATGAATGCTTCTCCATGTAATGCTATTGATGCCGCATAAAACTGCAAACTCTCCCCCTTCTCTGTTTTACTTGTCCTGAAACAACACTAGAAGTGGATCTCACTTCACCATTCAACGTTTACATCAGTTCTTTATCCAGTGCCAAATAAGCAAAAGATTGAACTGAATTTAGTAAAACATTTGTAATGGCGAGTTAACAGCTAATGTTGTTTCAGTTTATCTGGTTATTTAGTCCTATGAAATTTTATTCTTGCTTCTAGATATGACAGGTTGTTGTCTTGTGGCTGGCCACCTACATCCATAAACTCAGCTAACTTAGGCAAATAGCAACCGCATCTGTGAAATTTATCGTCTCATCAGCTATTTATACAGAACTTTCCTTGCTTGCACGTTTCCAGGGAGCAAGGAGCTTCCAAGCTCTGGCATGAACCATATGATCTAATCATTTTTAATCTGTATTAACATGCTCCAACCGACACGTGCTTTTCTATATTTGCATAAGCTAATGCCACTGCTATTGTGCAGTCTTCATCTTGTTTAGATTGAATAACATCATCTCTTTGTACACAGTTATACATTATAAAGCAGAAGACACATTTTTTAAATGTCCATATAGTTATGCTCATATGCTCATGCCATTGATGATACCTTGAAAAACTGTTGCAATAACAGTAGAAAATTTCTTTGTTTCTAGAAAGTTATGCCTCAGTTAGATTACGAGTTTGTGGTTTTTTGCCCATTTGTACTGTATCCTTATTTTAACTTGCATCTCGTAGGACATGAAGTACGAATCGGTTGAGTCAATGTACAACACAAAGCATGCTGTACCACGGTAACTGTCTAACTGAAGCACACGGTTGTGCGAAGTAGCATTTGAATAAAGTGATGCTTGTAATTTACCTTATCTAAACCATGTTTTCCAAAACAGGAGAGAGTCACCTTGGAAGGTGGACGTAGAATCATCAGGAGTTCCTGGAAAGCTTCGGCTGCTTGAGCAGGAGTTAATTAATCTGGAGAAGGTTGGAAATGGAGATCTATTCAAGATTCCACTGGTGATGCGAAAGCAAGTAAAAAGATACCAAACTCTTGCTGGGAAGATTGATGATCTTTGCAAACGAATGGTAGGCATTTTCATCCATGGCATCTTCTTATAGCTTTGGCGTTGCGCATCTAGTCTATAACATCTAGTCGGAAATATGATGTCATTAACGTTCATTTCACCCAACTAGTGCTGCATTGATAAAAGGCATACTTGAAGTTATCCAGGGGTATCACTAGTTTGGTTTTTGTGCATATTAGTATGAGCATTTAGATACCTTGAGTCGCCAAAATCATGCTTCACTGGCTCTGTTTTCTGACTCTTAAGTCTGTCGCTGTTTCTGCTTAGGATTGCCATTATAGTTAGTGTGCATAGCCTTAACCCACTGCAGCAAGAAAGAGACTAACCTACATGCATTTGGGCAGCAAGCGAGCGACCCCTGTGATTCCACACTCAACTCAGAGTTCAGAACGCAACGGCAAACAGAGTACCTGCTGGAAGCATTCCACCTTCAGCACCGAGCAGCCGAAACAAGGCAAAAACTCGGCGTGTTGCAAGCAGAGACCGCAAAGAGCAGCTTCGGTGATGAGCTGACAGCAGAAGCAAAAATGAGCACGAGAAGAGCAATGAGTTCAGTCAGGAACAATTTCAAGGAGATCCAGCGGAGCCTGGAGATTTGGCTGGCAAGAATCTTGGGAGACCTCGAGGGCATGCTGGCGAGGGATGGGGCGTCCCGGATCAGAGAGTACATCCTATCTCCCTACGCGTCTGCCGTTCGATGATCGTTCTGGTATGCAGTGATTCTGACATCCTCATCAGTGTGTGTGTGTGTCACATCGGTACACCGTCATCAGGTAAATTATCGCGAGCGAGTTCAGGATGTGAGCTTACCAGGCTCCTTATTCTTAGTTGGTGTTCTGGCAAGCTCTAGCAAATATGAAGAGGAGTGGTCTAAGACATGCCAATATCTCAGATGGATATCCTCTACAAAAATCAAGTTTTGACACAGAACTCGACCATGTTCTAGATCACTTCTCTTCACATTTACCAAGATTGCTGTGAAGAACTCCATGAGACTGAGGGTGCTCCCAGCTTGCACATAGAGGTTTGATCGGCCTGCCCGCGGTGCTCTATGTATGACCCTTATTCTGTAGTTCATCTGGGTACTTGTTGTACATGTGATGTGTGCTTGTGATTATGAGTGATTCATGGATCATCATACTGTATGCCTGTATCTAGCACATTCATTTGATGCACAGAACTGCAGCAGCCTTGTTATTAGTAGTATTGATCTGTGTACATTGGTAATTGTTGAGGCACATTGCAGTGTTTGCTGTGTTTAGCATATGATTATTATTACAACTGCATGAATAAATCGATAAGTAAATAAATCAGTACAGTTCACTCTCAACCTCTGAAATAAGATGTTCTTGCATGCTTAGAAAATGAGTAGTTAAACAGACTCAGTCAAGGATGTGACTAGTTCATCTCTCAACATGAACATGGATGTGACAAGTTCTTCTCTCAACATGAACATGATACACACCTGCATGCAGTGACAGTCTACAAGTCACCACTCGGGCATGGCACTGCCCTAGATAAATTAACCCTAATAAACACTTCTTTCCCCTCACCCCCCCTGATCCCCCAGTATCTCTTTCCCAGCTCCAAACCCCAAACACAAATTAAGTCCTCTATATATACTTGTAATTAAGCACTAGTATCAGATATTTATCTTTCCCCCCTCCACTGCACGAAGCTTGAAGCTTTGTCTGAAGTGAAATCTCAGTGCAGGTTTACCATTGCAGCAGAATTCAGATTAGAGGTACTGCGCGTGTATCCTCTCCTTGTTCTCCTCCCACCACAGCTTCGCGTTCAGCTCAGCAAACTTCTCACGGCTACAACAAATCAAATGCAAATTCAAATTCAGATTCAAGAATTATATATCAATGGCTCCAGTGATCTAGAAATTAAGAACATGGAAGAATTAACATGAAAGAACATGAGAAATCATCAGAATATTGTGACTAGTTTCAGAGAAAGAAATTGATTAAAATGGATGTGAGATGGGAGGACCTGAAGCGGACGCGGCGGAGCTCGCGAGCGCCGTCGGGGAGCTCCCGGACGGTGATGTACACGCCGGGCTCGTCCTGGATGACCCACTCGGTCACCTCCAGCTCGCTGGCGTTGCTCACGGACACGTCATCGCGGCAGGAATCCGAGCCGGTGGTGGTCCGCGCCGGCTCCACCGCCTCCGCCTCCACGCCGCCGGTCTGCCGCAGCTGGTGCCAGGCGCGCTCCGACGGGTTGGACGACGACGGAGGCGGCGGGGACAGCGGGCCGCGGAAGCTGTGCTGTCTCCCCGCGCCGCCATTGCCATTGCCATTGCCGGCACCACCGCCGCCCACCACGGGCGGCGGCACGCGGGCCCAGGCCGGCGCCGGCGTGGCCGCGGGGCTGCTCGCCGCCGTGGAGTCCGCCTGCGACTGCGAGTAGAACGACTCCCTCTCTCCGCCGCCGCCGCCGTCGTGGGAAGGGGTGGCGGGGAGGCCCTGGCGGCTGAAGCGGCGGACGTTGTAGAGCTCCATGACCCGCTCGCTGTTCTCGGCCCACCACCGTTGCGCCTGCCACTTGTCGTACATCTCCCGGCTGAACCGGATGCGCTTCAGGTCGTTCCCGGCGCCGCCGGCCAGGGACACGAACGTGATCTGCACGCCCGGCTCCACCTGCGCCACCCACTCCCGCACCGCGCCCTCGTTGCCCGCATTGCCGCTGGGCTGGCGGTTCTCCCACGCCGGCGTGGAGGTCGCGCTCGACATGGCGCCCGCGCCGTGGCCCAGGTACGTGGCGGGCGGCACGGCCATGTCGTCCTGCACGACGCCGGGGCGGTAGTAGCCGCTGCGGTAGAGGGACGTGGTCGCCCGGCCCCTCGGCGGCGGCGAGCCACCGCGCTTCGGGCCGCCGCCCTGCCGCGGCGTCGACCCCGACAGCTTCAGCACCATGTCCTTGAGCTGCACCATCCAACAATCATAACGAAACATTAGTGAATGCAGTTCAACAACAAAGACTCAAGTTTCAGTGAATCTGCGCAAGAGATTTCAAGATTGGAAATTCATACCCCTGCATCAAAATGCTATAGAGTCTACAGTTTCAGATAAAAATTCAGACTGGAACACAAAGATACATATACTTACTCCTCCTAGATTGTAGCACTTGCAGGATTGCATCTCTTCCAATGGAATAACTAAACCAATCAGGCAACCAAAACAAGTGGGTTGAACAGTCCAGAAGCAACTGCTGAATACTACCACCTGTAAATTTCTGGGAACTTGATCTAGTACCTTTTTTCTTTTGAACAGGAGAGCTAATAAGCTCTCAGTATGTGCAAGCTTAATGCATCAGCAATTGAGGTCAACATGGTATTTTATAGTGCAGGCTCCGGTCAAAATGTGAATGCGAGATGATGATGCTGTCTGCTGAGGCTGTCCCTTTAGGGGTCAGAGAATGACATGTCCAAAGACTATCTTAACACTCTATGGAATCCCCTGACTGGCCTCATGTCCACCCTAAGTAATCCTGCTTTATTCAGTTCAGACTCCATTTCGAAAAAGAAAAAAAGTTCAGACTGCATTATGCTATCTTGCCTCACTCACACAGCAATACTTCTACTGGCTAGTAGTAGTGGTCAAGAAATTAGCAAGTGGCAGCTGTTTCCAGGACACACTTACTTTTGTTACTAATTAATTCGTAGCAGTAAGTGGTAAATACCAATTCCACCATGAGGTAACTAACTAGTAATCCACAACAATAACATGATCGGTTAGTTCATTTGGAGCTGAGATACCCACCACACTACTACACCATGCTGTTTGTTTGTTTGTCTTTCTCTGCTAGGGCCAGTTGAGACAAATCTGGATGGATCCTCTGAACCCATTTTGCTTTTGTTTTTCACTCTCCTGTATGTTTCATCCACAGTCAGATTGGCCTCCCACACACATCTTTTGATGCCTCTCTCTTTAGCTTATCAGGCAAAGGAAACAAAGGTTGGAGATCCCCAGACGAGGAATTGGATTCTTGCCTTGCTGCTGGAGGCATGCAGGGATGCAGCAGCAAATATGCCACATCCCTGTCTGAGTCTGTCCATCCATCCAGAGGATCTCTTTCGCAGTGCATCTTGGCTTACAGTCTTCTCTCCTTTTGAGAAAGAAAGAAAGAAAGAAAGCATGAACCCACCCATCCTTGTACATCAATCTATAGCAACATCTAACATGGGGATGGGACATCAACATACTAGTGCTTTTCTTTCCAAAAAGAAAAGAGAAAGAAATCTGAGGGAGTTTGAAGGTGATCATCAAAGAACACGGGAATAGTCCATGTCCACTCTTTTGTGTATCCCAACACCTTACTTTTCTTTGGAAAGAAACATCTGGATACATTTTTATTTTGGAAAAGAAGCATCTGAATACCTTTTTTTTTGCTGGAAGAAGCATCATTATTAATCTGCTAGCAATAGGAGGGAGCGAGTCTGAATTCGATCAAAGCTTCTTTGTCACAAAAGAGCAGGGGAGTGAATAGTCCGTGGCACACTTTTTTTTTCTTTTGGAAAGAAGCATTAATTTGAAGAATACGCCTTTTTTTTTGAAAGAGGGATATGAACACGTATGGTCTAGAGATGAATGAATGAATGTTCTGTCATTTTTGCGCGCTTTTGCCTGTGCTTTGTTCCAGGAATCACTCTGCAAGGAGACGACGCAAAGCGAAAGCTGGCACGATCTCTATATTTGTATGCAGCAGGCATGCGGCCACGCAGGCTACACTATATGAGCCCCCTTATCTTGACCTAAATCGCTTTCAAGCTGAGTCTGAACTCTCCGGTTATGTTAGAGCTAGCAAGCTTAAACACTGATTCACCCCGCACCACTACTCTGCTCCAGTGTGATATCTACCGGCACGGAGTGAGCCCAAGATATTGCGTCTTAACACAGTACAGGGACAATTGTTTTCAGATCTCATATACCGTTAACAAGTGAGTGAGTTATGCTTATTGTACGCAGTTTAGTACTCTGTTGAAGGTTTTTTTTTTTTTTTTTTTTTTTTTTTTTTTGCATTGCTTGCGTTGGAATGGTGAAGAATGCATGATGTAGAGACGGGTGAATAAACATGTACTCGAGTCCGCCCCGAATTAGATGTCACCAAGTCATAGATTTTATATGTATCTATACACCAAAACGCTTACAGCAGATACATGCGGTTGTATGTAGACAGAACTAGTTGAAATTTGAATCTCGAAGTTAAAGGCAGAGATAATGGACGATCAGGGTATTGCATATAGTCTCTTCCTCTACATGTGTGTAGTATCCTAGTGGTCATATATTAACAAAAAGAGATAAAGACAGGTGGAGCAGACGAGCCTGCACTTTGGCATGCATCCATGCATGCAATGCGGTGGCTTTGCAAGCCGAAAGGAAAAGAGCCACACTCCTGAGATAGATGATGCGATTGCTTTATTCTTTTTTCCCTTTTTCTTTTTGGCATGCAGAGGTTTGACAGCCTCACACACACATAGACAGAGCACAGGTGGGTAGCTGTTACTAGGTGATCCGATTAAAGTTAGCTTGATCAAAGCGGAGAGAAAGTGAAAGATGAGCAGAAGGAGAAGAATAAATAGAATGAAAAGAAGAGTAGAGGCAGCATGGTAGTGAGGCATCGTCTCTGTAACTAGTGTAATGTGGACTAGTGACAGTTGTAGGGTGTGGCAACAGCAGCAGAACACTAGAGCCAGGCAGCAGCTACGTATTGTAGAGCAGAGAGCCCACGGCCGGCGATGGACATGACACGTACGGCCATATATGATCGGGGATTTGGGGATTGCGGCCTGCACGCACAGTCTACTCATGCAGATGATGAGGCACGCCCTTGTTGCGCGCCATGATTTGGCTGCCGGTGCCGGGGTCCCCCATGCTATAGCTTGCTCCCCGGCCGGCCGTCTCGGAGATCGCGCCCGACAAGACGGTCGGAAAGCAAAACAGGAGGAGGGACGACGACATGTCGCTGCTTGCTGTCCTAATCACTAGTGCCCGCCGCAGCCGGCAAGACCCACCCACTTGCGATTAAACCCTTGTTCACACTCTGCACGACCATCATCATCACCACGGCTAGCTTTACTCAGTTCTTGTCGATTTTTTGAAGATAGTAGTTAAGCACACAGAAAAGAAAAGAAAATAGCAAGTGGAGTGTACACAGCGCTCGAATTAATCCGTCCGATCCACAGTCGCTTCGTGAAGAAAACATGCATGATACTAGATGGATCGACGACGCGCTCACCCGGCCGGCCGGCCGGCGGCCTTTGTGAGAGGTCAATGCCCGACAGTGGCTAGGTACGAAGAGTATGAATGAACAACAGTGGCTAGCTAGGAAGAGAACATATAGGTAGGTAGGTACCTGGGAGGTGAGCGACTTGACTGGGTCTCTGCACGTCGTCGGGGTGTCGCCGCCGCCGGCATCGCCCCTGTCCCGGCCAGAACCGCCGCCGCCTTCGTCCTTGTTCACGCACGCGATGCAGGCCAGCATCTTCCCCTCCCCCTCTCTGATCTCCGCCTGCACTCTCTGGCCTCAGCGCTTGGATCGCTCTGCAGAGCTATATATATACAGCCAGCAGATCCGTCTATCAGCTCTTGTAGGTGTAGAGAAGAGGGACGAGGAAAACAACGGAAGGCAGTCTCGATCTTGCTATATATATAGACGAGGGTCGGAGAGTCTGTGCGAGGACGCGGCCGGTGAGACCAGTGCTACTGTGCTGCACTTTATTAAGCTAGGATGGCTGTCTCGTGGCGTGCGTGCTCTGCTCTGCTTTGGGTGGGCTGAGCCTGATCTAACGCAGAGGCTAAGGGCATCTCCACCGGCCGTATCCGCACGTTAGCCTCTCCACCGGGCGTATCCGCACGCGTTCGTACGGACGTGCTATCCTTGCGGCACGATCTATTCGGATCGACGCGTTCAACTTGATCCATCGGCGTACCAAATTTGCGTGATCGATGCGTCGGTCCGGACACAGGCGGGTTAAGGGCATGTCCTCCCCGCGCGTGCTACTGTCCCACCAGTCAGCATCCATAGTGAATCAGAGCAACCGCGACACCGATTCAGAGACGCGGACGGCAGCCTGACCGGCGACACCGAGTCAGATGCAACTGCTGCAGCCTTCGCCATCAATACCAACGGGACGGGACGTGGCCTGAGTTCCCGTGCCGACATTGATGGCGAAGGCGCGAGAACCCACGCGCTCCCACCGGCAGGTGCTACTTAAGAAGGCCCTTGCGACCGTCTGTGCCGCACTTCCCTCCTCTCACCATCGGCAATGCTAGAGCCTCCCAGCACCTCACCACCACAGCCACAACCATCGCCACCGGACAGCCACAACCATCGCCACCGGCAGCAATGAAGAAGTCGGGGTGGTTCAAGAAGGGCAAGAACGACCACGAGGCTGGCGGATCCGGCTCGAGCGGCCGGCTGTGTCAGAGGAGCGTCATGCCGACCTTCCTTAGTAGGGTCGCGCGGGGTGGTATGCTCCACCCGCGCCGAGGTGGAATGTTCCGCCCGCGCCGACGGTGACGGATGCGTGGCTAGCCTGGACTCGCCAGGTGATCGACCAGCCCGCGCCTCCCGCACCCGCAGCGGCGCCATCTCTGGGCCTTCCGTCGGCGCACCTCTGGACGCCACTGGAGTACATCGATCTCGAACCATAGATGGACGGGCCGACGCCAGCGGCGGGGAGATGAGTAGCTAGGGCTAGGGCGAGTTTTCTTTTCTTTTTTCATATTTTAAATGTAATATTTTATAAATTACATACGAACTTTGCCAGTTTACGCGTGAATGGTCTCGGTTTGAATTTCGAAAAAAAAACGGCGTGGCCCTGTTAGCCGGGCACGGACAGATGGGTCAAACCCAAACGAACAGAAACAGACAGTTTCGACCGCCCGTTTAGTTTAGGTAGGAGAGATGGCCTAAGCTAGCTCAGCTGGATGGCCACTCTACTACAGCTTTAGTAGCGGTGGCGTGGTGGTGACGACTGTT
Organism: Avena sativa; assembly: GCA_916181665.1. NCBI lineage: Eukaryota > Viridiplantae > Streptophyta > Magnoliopsida > Poales > Poaceae > Avena > Avena sativa. The sequence goes on along the minus strand of OV702292.1, from coordinate 4,050,841 downwards.
ACCTCGATGGAGGTCGCGGTAAGAAAAGGAGAGCTAGCCAAAGGATCGAATAGCTGTTGCATATCTTCTGCTACCGCTGTACTTTTCTTTAGTGCTTTCTGCGACGGGTGCCAGATCGGCCCGTCGACGCAGGCAGCCTTACTAATCATCGCTCTCTTTTCACATCCTAAATCGATCCGCGTGCTTCGCCTAGCTAGCTACCTGCATCGATGGATCGATCGCGCGTGCAGAGATCACGATCGAGGTTTACATACAAAGAGCGAGCCTGCACATACTACTATGTAATAATCTCTGGGTCTCTGCTCGCTAGCTAGTTGCTTTTATCTTGCGCTCTGTGCTTTGCTTTGCTTGGTGCTCTGCTGGCTGGTCGGCCCGGCCGATGTGTAGTACGTACGTACGTACGTGTTTATTTGTGCTTATGCCGTTCGTTGCAGTGAGTCTATGTACAAGGCGCGCAGGCCCTTTGTCTCCCGCTTCGTTTCCTGGGTTTTTTCTGTCTCCACTAGATCCATCCGTACCCTCTCCTCTGTAGCTATACTACTAGGATGCTGCGATGTGCATACTACTGGACTGTATGTGCGTGTACAGTACTGGACACCCGCGGACAGACAGACCGACCGGCACCTACTTTCTCGGCTTGGTTTCACCCGCTTGTTCCAAAAAATGGTCAAAAACCATAAAAGTAACCCCAAGCCAAAGAAATTTCAATAAAAAAAAAATGCACTGATCCAAAACAAGAAAAATAAAAAAAAGACAAATTACATATCATAATACGAAATTGTAAAAACACGCCTAGGATGCTGAAGGAGGTCCAATCCGAAGATTACGCTGCGATCCATGATGGGTCAGTAAATCCCGCGCCGTGTCCTCCAGCGGCGTACCAACCTCCGTAAAAAGGTCGTGATAGTCCGCACGATATAGGGCCGACCAAGAGCCTATGGTATTGGTACACTGGTAAATAGCGTGCATAAGAGAACAATTAATATCCATAGCCATAGCGATCATATAATTACAATCGCTCCAACCGTAAGTAATAACTTATACTTTTGATCAATAACATGTAATCAATTCCTAACTATGTTGGCAATATATCGTGGTGGATACAAGCATGAAGCTGCTTGGGTAACCGACCATATAGGTCTAGCGAAATTGCATTGGACAAACAAGTGTTTGATTGTCTCATTATGATGACAGAACACACATGTAGGGTTCCCATTTCAATTCCGCCTAATAAAATTATATTTAGTAATGATGACCCCTCCACGAAGATAACGAGCGAATTTATTGTTTTTAGAGGTATCTTCATCTTCTAGATCATCCTATTATCGTAAACTGGTATGACTGGTTGGACTAGCGCATTGTATAAGAGACTAACGGAGAATCGATTAAGTTCCATCGAAATTCATCAGTCCCAGGCGACAGTTGGACATGTGCTAAACGATGCAGCAGTGCAATCCAAGAGTCAAGTCTGGTTCCAAACAAATCTCTCCTGAAAGTCATGTTTGGAGGGAATGATTCCAACACAGTGGTAATCGTTTCGTCCTTATAACAGACAATGGAATACACCGCGGGATATTGTTCGCGGAGTGTACCAGTACCCAACCACTTATCCTTCCAAAACCATATCTGAGACCCATCCTTAATAGGAAATGTTCCGAAGCGGAAGAAATATTTATTCGTTGCCATCATACCAGCCCAAAAGTGAGAGTCGCCAGGTTTCCAAACCACCTAGGACAATGCTTTTGAACCGATGTATTTTATTTTGAGAAGAGTTTGCTAGACCCCATCTTCAGTTAATAACTTGAAGAGCCATTTACCGAGTAGAGATTATTCTTGATCTCAAGATCATGAATACCCAACCCACCCTGTTCTTTGGGTCGACAAAGCACACTCCATTTAGCCAGCCAATATTTCTTTTTATCACTATCTCCCTGCCAAAAGAATCTTGATCGGAAAAAATCCAACCTTTGTAAGACTCCTTTTGGAAGTTGGAAAAACGATACCATATATAGTACCATATTACTTAGTACCGAATTAATGAGCACCAATCTTCCCCTAGGGAGATCAGTTTACTTTTCAAACTACTCAAATCTTAACTGCAATCTTTCCTCAATGATCTTCCGTTCAGCATTTGTAAGCCTCCGATAGTGAACTGGAATACCCAAATACCGAATCGGAAATACACCCTGACTACAACCAAAGAGAATTGTAGTCTACCTTTCAGTTTTTAGCATGTTTACCTTCTTGCACGCATGTTAGGTTTTTAATTCCATAGTTTGCATTAGTTGCATGATCAACTTCCCTAGACAAAGGGAAGAGTTATATCCACTGAGTTCGAGACTTTATCATATTCGAAGTGATTTTGGTTTATGATTATTGTATTAGATGTATGAATTAGGTTGAGTTTTGTGATACTTGTACCATTGTTATGATTTTAGGGATTTCCCCACCAATAAAGTATTGATAAGTTATGAGAAGAAACTTTGATAGCATGTTATAGTCATTGGTTTAAAATCGATAAGAGCCATAAAGGGATATTAACATGATACAATTTTGATGAAACAAAAGAAAGTTATGCCATCAAATAATCAAAAGAAAGTACAAGTTAGCAAAAAGTGCTCAAACAATGATCATAGACTTTCCCTGCTCAATCGAGCGCTCATCTAGATAAACTTGATGATTTATAATCTGCTAAAATCCCAAAACTTCATATAAGTTATTGATACAAAAATTGTGAAAGCCTCTAAGTCATGAGTTGTGTGAGAGTGTGATACGACTCACAATGCAGTTATATATTTGATATTATAATTATGCTTCAATTGCCTAATGTATTGTAATGACTCATGCCTCATGAACATGATGAGCTTGTCCAGAAGTCACTACCTTGCTCGGGGACGAGCAAGAGTCTAGGTTGGGGAAGTTGATGATTCCATTTTTGAAGCAAATTTACCATATGTTTTTGCATAAGTAGAGTTAGGATTTTGGTATTTTACGGTGCTTGCACACACCTTATTCCCTTATTTCAACAGGATCCCGGATTGTTATGTATTTTGTGAATATATCAATTGGGATTGTCATTTTATGTAATAATATACTATTTCTAATTGATAAATGTCATTTAAATGATTTTCCATGCACCCGGGAAAAGAGAGGATGTGAGGAGATCTTACTGCAAGCTTAATGACCCACGGTACGGGCAGAGCATGCACGTACTGTCCTCCCGTACGGGCCTGCCAGGACGTCTGTCTCGTCAAATACTCTCACCAGATGAAGATGAATCTGAGATCCAACATTTACAGATACCTCCATCCACGAAACACCACGCCAGGAAGGGATCTGGAGGAGGAACTTGGAGAAGGTAAAATACTTGTTGCTTCGTGGATCATCGGAAGACAACGCATCACCCCCCCTCATCATCAACCGCTGCATCTCCATCATCACCATTATCCTCTCTCTCATCTATTTAGATCTTATTGTAATTCCAAAATACAATTGTGGTTTTGCACTTGATTTTATCTTAGCAATTTCAATCCATCAATATGAATATGATGATGTTGTTAATTGCTTCCATGTGTGAGTAGTTTCCTTTGATGGAAAAACCGTAGCATTATTATAAAATGAAATAAAGATGATCTATAACTTTAGTCCTTGATCTAATGATTTATGATATTGTGTTAGATATCTCTCTTTAGTTGGTATGTCAATTCAACCACATAGCATTTTCCTTCAGGACTAAAGTGAAGGAGCAACCCTTGGGACGTGTATGGGAGTATGTCCAGTGCTATTTTGTGACAGTAAGAATTGGATTATAACCTACACGGTCAAAGGGGGATAAAGAGAGATTCACTAAGATCATTACAATATCCATGGGGAAACCTTTAATTGTGGTTGTCTATAGAAGTGATTTGCTCGCAGGCATCACAGTGGTTATTTATGTTGGAATTATGCCCTAGAGGCAATAATAAAGATGTTATTATTATAATTCTTGTTCATGATAAAGTTTATATTCCATGCTAGACTTGTATTAAGAGGAAACATTAATACTTGTGTGGTTTGTGAACAACGCTGTGTCCCTAGTACGCCTCTATGGACTAGCTCATTGATCAATGATGGTTAAGGTTTCCTAACCATAGACATGAGTTGTCAATTGATAATGAGATCATATCATTAGGAGAATGATATGGTGGACAGACCCAAACTAAGCGAAGCAATTAGATCATGTCATCGTGTTCGTCTTTGCGAAGCTTTTCTTATGTCAAATATTGTATTCCTTAGACCATGAGATAATGCAACTCCCTGGTATCGGAAGAAAGCTTTGAGGTCATCAAACGTCATCCTATGAGAGGGTGATCATAAAGGTGTCTCTCAAGTGATCGGAAAGTATCTGTTGGGTTGTATGTATCGAGATGGGATTTGTCCCTCCCAAGTTGGAGAGATATACTTCGGGCCCACTCGGTAATCGATATCAACACCGCTTGCAAGCATGTGGTTAAGGAGTTAATCACAAAGTGATATCGGATTACGGAACGAGTAAAGTACTTGCTGTGAACGAGATTGAACTAGGTATGACGGTACCGACGATCGAATCTCGGGCAAGTAAAATATCGCGAGACGAAGGGAATATATATATGGGATTGATTGAATCCTGGCATCGTGGTTCATCCGATATGATCATTGATGAATGTGTGGGAGTCAATATGGGTGCCCAGACCCTGCTGTTGATTATTGATAGAAGATCATGTCTGCATATTCTCGAACCCGCAGGGTCACACACTTAACGTGTCTCGACGCTAGGATAGATTGGATACTTGGTTTATGAATTTTTGTTCGGAGTCTCGGATGGGATCCGGGACATCACGAGAGGTTCCGGAGTGGTCCGGAGAATAAGATTCATATAAGGCAGTGCAGTTTTTGGAGTTCGGAATTGTTCCGGATTAATCGGTATTGTACCGGAAGCTTCTAGAACCTTCCGGAAGGGGGCCAACGTGGTCCCACCTTCCGGGAGGGGGCATGGGCCTATGAGGGAGTGTCCTGGCCGCATTGGGCCAGGGGCACAAGGCCCCATAGGGCCCAGCCGATCCTAGAGAGTTTAAATCGTTTAAACTAGAGATAAGATAAGATAGGGTTTCTAGTTTAAATCGTTTAAACTAGAGATAGGCTTGGAGGATGGGCAAGGGCTGGCCGCACCCCCCTCTATATATAGAGGGCTGGTGCGCCCCCTCCCCCTGGACACTCCTTCCTCCAAACCCTAGTTGCCCTGCTGCCCTTCCTCTCTCCCTCCCGACTGTTTGTAGGCGAAGCCCTGCGGCAGAAATTCTCCACCATATACACCACGCCGTCGTGTTGTAGATCCAATCCATATCTCCACCATACTTGCTGGTCCGAGGAAGGAGGAGACGTCGAGGTGCTGCACGTGTGCATCTCACGGAGGCACCGCCACTTGTGGTGCTAGATCGGATCGGATCGCGAGGAGGAGAAGCGAGTACGACTACATCACCCACGTTCCGACGAACGTTCCGCTGTGCGAATCTTCAAGGGTATGAAGATCTAATCCAATCTCTCTCGTTGTTTGCATCTCCTAGATTAGATCTTGGCTTTCCCTCTGTTCGCTTCCGTAGAAAATTTTGATTTACTATACTGCGAAACCCTTCAGTGGTATCAGAGCTAGATCTATGCGTAGATGTGTTTCACGAGTAGAACGCAACATGGTTGTTGCGGGCGTTGATGTTTTCTGTTGCAAGCCTCTTGTTTGTGTTCTTCTTATGGCGCGGGATAGTGAGATTGAAGCGGTCCAGGCCAACCTTACGCGACGTCGTTCGCGAGACCGGCTCCGCACTTGACGTGTGGCTTGTTCCACACATGCGGCTGGTGGATGTCAGTTTCTCTCACTATAGTTGTCATGGGATTAACACCGGAGTTTGGCAACCATAATATCACCGTTGTGGCTTTCCGTAGGTAAGAATCGTTCTTAGCATCTACTCCCATAAGCCACGTAAAACATGCAACAACAAAGTAGAGGCGTCTAACTTGTTTTTGCAGGGAGTGTTTTCTGTGATATGGTATGGCCCAAGATGTGATGTGTATATTGTATGCGATGATCATGTTTTGTAATGTTTCACGACTTGCATGTCGATGAGTACACAACCGGCAGGAGCCACATGGTTGTCTTTATAATTGTGTATGACCTGCGAGTCAACTTCTTATACGCCATGTAATAGCTTTACTTTATCGCTAAGTAGTTAGCAATAGTTGTAGTTGCTATTCGTGGTGGAGGCAATCATGGTGAAGTGATGGAGATCATGCCGGAACGCACAAGATGGAGATCATTGCGCGAAGATTGGCTATACCATGTCACATAAAGTTATATGCATGTGATGTTTATCCTTCTATGTATCTTATTATGCTTAGATCGCGACGGTAGCATTATAAGATGATTCCTCACTTAAAGATCAAGATAAAAACTGTGTTCTCCCCAAGTATGCACCGTTGCGAAAGTTCGTCGTGTCCAAGCATCACGTGATGATCGGGTGCTATAGACTCTACGCTCACATACAACAGGTGCAAGACAGTTTTGCACACGCGGAAATACTTGGGTCTAGCTTGACGAGCCTAGCATGTACAGACATGGCCTCGGAACACAAGAATCGAAAGGTTAAGCATGAGTCATATGAATGATATGATCGACACTTCGTTGTCCACCATTGAAACCACATCTCTTCTCGTGAAGATCGGATTAGGTGTGGTGAATTTGGATCGTGTTCACTAAACAACTTGAGGGATGTTGAATTTAGTGGGAGTTCATCTAGTAATTTGATTAAAAGTTGAAATAGTTATCATGAACATAGTCTAATTTGTACTTGCAAATACTGTAGATCACATGGCCAAGTCCAACTTCAACTTCAACGTTTTTGCTGAGAAAGAAAAACTTAGAAACAATGGGTCTAACTTCACCAACTGGTTCCGAAATCTAAGAATCATTCTGTCTGGCGGACAAAAGGACTATGTCCTTGAGAAAGCGTTAGGTAACCCCCCTGCTGCAACTGCGCCGGCTGATGAGAAAGCTGTCTATCAGTCGCGCAAAGATGATTATGGTGTGATTAAGAGCACCATGTTGTTTGCTATGGAACCGGAACTTCAAAATCGTTTTGAAAACTATCCCGGGCCCTTTGAGATTCTCGAGGAGCTGAAAACCATGTTTCAGACTCAGGCCCGTTCTGAGAGATATGAGATCTCTGAGAAGTTCTTTAACTGCAAGATGGAGGAAGGGAGTTCCGTTAGTGAGCACGCCATTAAGATGTCGGGCTACACTCAACGCCTTGAGCAACTGGACTGCAAGATTCCAGAGGAGCTCAAGATTGACAGGGTTCTGCAATCACTCCCTCCCAGCTACAAAAGTTTTGTAGTGACTCATAATCAGATTGGTTCCACTGATACGATCACCGAGCTCTTCACAAAGCTGAAGGCTGCGGAGGTGGACATCAAGAAAGATAATCATGTGTTGATGGTCAACAAGCCCTCCTTTAAGAAAGGTAAAGGTGCAAAGAAGCCCTTCAAGAAGGGCGGCGGCAAGAGCAATGCCCCTGTTGAGAAGAAACTCAGGTCTGGTCCCAAGCCGGACACTGAGTGCTTCTATTGCAAGGACAAGGGTCACTGGAAGCGCAACTGTCCGAAGTACTTAGCGGACAAGAAGGCTGGCACCATCAAAGGTATATTTGATATACATGTTATTGATGTTTTCCTTACTAGCCCTCGTTGTAGTGCCTGGGTATTTGATACCGGTTCAGTTGCTAACATTTGTAACTCGAAACAGGAGCTGCGGAATAGACGGCGGCTTGCGAGGGATGAGGTGACGATGCGCGTTGGCAACGGATCAAGAGTTGATGTGATGGCCGTCGGCACGCTCTCCTTAGTTTTACCTTCAGGATTAGTTTTAAACCTTAATAAATGTTATTATGTGCCTGCGTTGAGCATGAACATTATTTCTAGATCGTGTTTATTGAAAGACGGTTATTCATTTAAATCGGAGAATAATGGTTGTTCTATTTATATGAGTAACATCTTTTATGGTCATGCACCTATTGTGAATGGTTTATTTCTTCTAAATCTCGAAAAGGATGAAACACACATCCATAACATTGAGGCTAAGAGATGCAAAGTAGATAGTGATAATACTACTTATTTGTGGCACTGTCGTCTAGGTCATATTGGTGTAAAGCGCATGAAGAAACTCCATTCTGATGGACTTTTGGAGTCTCTTGATTTTGAATCATTTGACACATGCGAACCATGCCTCATGGGCAAGATGATCAAAACCCCGTTCTCCGGCATGATGGAGCGAGCAACGGACTTGTTGGAAATCATACATACCGATGTATGCGGACCGATGAGTGTTTCGACGCGCGGTGGATATCGCTATTTTCTCACTTTTACCGATGACTTAAGTAGATATGGGTATATCTCTTTAATGAAACATAAATCTGAAACATTTGAAAAGTTCAAAGAATTTCAGAATGAAGTGGAGAACCATCATAACAGAAAGATTAAGTTTCTACGATCCGATCGTGGGGGCGAATATTTGAGTTATGATTTTCTCACGCATCTCAAAGCAAGTGGAATCGTTTCACAACTCACGCCACCCGGAACACCACAGCGCAATGGTGTGTCTGAACGCCGGAATCGAACCCTATTAGATATGGTCCGATCGATGATGTCTCTTACTGATTTGCCGTTATCATTTTGGGGTTATGCATTAGAAACCGCTGCATTCACTTTAAATAGGGCTCCATCTAAATCCGTTGAGACGACACCGTATGAACTGTGGTTTGGTGCTAAACCTAAGTTGTCGTTTCTTAAAGTTTGGGGATGCGAAGCTTACGTCAAGAAGTTGATGCCGGACAAGCTCGAACTCAAAGCGGAGAAATGCATCTTCATAGGATACCCTAAGGAAACTATTGGGTATACCTTCTATCACAGAACCGAAGGCAAAGTGTTTGTCGCAAAGAACGGTTCCTTTCTTGAGAAGGAGTTTCTCTCGAAAGAAGTGAGTGGGAGGAAAGTAGAGCTAGACGAGGTTATTGAACCTTCTCTTGAATTGGAGAGTAGCGCAGCACCTGAAATTGTTCCAGTGCCGCCTGCACCAACAATAGAGGAAGCTAATGACAAGGATCATGAAGCTTCGGACGATGCTGCTACTGAACGTCGCAGGTCGACAAGTTCGCGTGCCCCTCCTGAGTGGTACGGCAACCCTGTCTTGACTGTCTTGTTAGTAGAAGACAGTGAACCTACGAACTATGAGGAAGCAATGATGAGCCCAGACTCTGAGAAATGGCTAGAAGCCATGAAATCCGAATTGGGATCCATGAGCGAAAACCAAGTATGGACTTTGGTGGACCCTCCTAGCGACCGAAAGGCCGTTGAGTGCAAATGGATCTTCCAGAAGAAAACGGACGCGGATGGTAATGTTACCGTCTATAAAGCACGGCTTGTTGCGAAAGGTTTTTGACAAGTTCAAGGTGTTGACTACGACGAGACTTTCTCTCCCGTAGCGATGTTTAAGTCCATTCGGATTTTATTAGCAATTGCTGCGTTTCATGATTATGAAATATGGCAAATGGATGTCAAGACTGCTTTCCTCAATGGCAACATTGATGAAGAGTTGTATATGATGCAACCCGAAGGTTTTTTCGATCCTAAGGATGCTGATAAAGTATGCAAACTTCAGCGTTCCATTTATGGACTGAAGCAAGCATCTCAGAGTTGGAACCTTCGTTTTGATCAAGTGATCAAGAGCTTTGGATTTGTTACAAATTGCTACGAAGCTTGCATCTACAAGAAAGTGAGTGGGAGCTCGGTGACGTCTCTGGTACTGTATGTGGATGACATATTGATTATTGGAAATGACATCAACATGCTTAACGATGTGAAGAGTTATTTGAACAAGTGTTTTTCAATGAAAGACCTAGGTGAAGCTGCTTATATATTGGGCATCAAGATCTATAGAGATAGACAAAGACGCCTGATAGCTTTAAGCCAGAGTACATACCTAGACAAAGTTTTGAAAAGGTTTAGAATGGATATGGCATTGAAAGGTTCAGTGCCTATGTTGTCAGGTAAGATATTGAGCAAGGCTCAGTGTCCAGCTACGGTAAATGATAGGGAAGCTATGAGCAAAGTGCCTTATGCCTCGGCCATAGGTTCCATCATGTATGCCATGCTGTGTACTAGACCGGATGTGTCCAATGCTCTTAGTTTGACGAGCAGATATCAAAGTGATCCAGGAGTGGAACACTGGACAGCCGTGAAGAACATCCTAAGGTACCTAAATAGGACTAAAGAAATGTTCTTAGTCTATGGGGGTGATGAACAGCTCGTCGTAAAAGGTTACGTCGATGCTAGTTTCGACACCGACAAGGATGATTGTAAATCTCAGACAAGATACGTGTATATTTTGAATGGAGGAGCTGTGAGCTGGAGAAGCTGCAAGCAAAGCGTGATCGCGGGATCTACAGTAGAAGCGGAATACATGGCTGCTGCAGAAGCGTCAAGTGAAGGAGTTTGGATCAGAAACTTCATCACTGAGCTTGGCGTGGTTCCAAGTGCATTGGACCCACTGGAGATATTGTGCGACAACACTGGCGCCATAGCACTCGCTAAGGAACCAAGATATCATCCAAAGACCAAGCATATCAACCGCAAGTTTCATATAATCCGAGATTATATAGCAAATGGAGATCTGAAGATCAGCAAAGTACATACAGATCTGAATGTCGCAGATCCATTGACTAAACCTCTTCCACGTGTAAAACATGATCAACACCTCAGTGCCATGGGTGTGAGATTGTTGCCAAATGTAAACTAGATTATTGACTCTAGTGCAAGTGGGAGACTGTTGGAATTATGCCCTAGAGGCAATAATAAAGATGTTATTATTATAATTCTTGTTCATGATAAACTTTATATTCCATGCTAGAATTGTATTAAGCGGAAACATTAATACTTGTGTGGTTTGTGAACAACGCCGTGTCCCTAGTACGCCTCTATGGACTAGCTCATTGATAAATGATGGTTAAGGTTTCCTAACCATAGACATGAGTTGTCAATTGATAATGAGATCATATAATTGGGAGAATGATATGGTGGACAAACCCAAACTAAGCGAAGCAATTAGATCGTGTCATCGTGTTCGTCTTTGCGAAGATTTTCTTATGTCAAATATTGTATTCCTTAGACCATGAGATAATGCAACTCCCTGGTATTGGAAGAAAGCTTTGAGGTCATCAAACATCATCCTATGAGAGGGTGATCATAAAGGTGTCTCTCAGGTGATCGGAAAGTATCTGTTGGGTTGTATGTATCGAGATGGGATTTGTCCCTCCCAAGTTGGAGAGATATACTTCGGGCCCACTCGGTAATCGATATCAACACCGCTTGCAAGCATGTGGTTAAGGAGTTAATCACAAAGTGATACCGGATTACGGAACGAGTAAAGTACTTGCTGTGAACGAGATTGAACTAGGTATGACGGTACCGACGATCGAATCTCGGGCAAGTAAAATATCGCGAGACGAAGGGAATATATATATGGGATTGATTGAATCCTGGCATCGTGGTTCATCCGATATGATCATCGATGAATGTGTGGGAGTCAATATGGGTGCCCAGACCCCGCTGTTGATTATTGATAGAAGATCATGTCTGCATATTCTCGAACCCGCAGGGTCACACACTTAACGTGTCTCGACGCTAGGATAGATTGGATACTTGGTTTATGAATTTTTGTTCGGAGTCTCGGATGGGATCCGGGACATCACGAGAGGTTCCGGAGTGGTCCGGAGAATAAGATTCATATAAGGCAGTGCAGTTTTTGGAGTTCGGAATTGTTCCGGATTAATCGGTATTGTACCGGAAGCTTCTAGAACCTTCCGGAAGGGGGCCAACGTGGTCCCACCTTCCGGGAGGGGGCATGGGCCTATGAGGGAGTGTCCTGGACGCATTGGGCCAGGGGCACAAGGCCCCATAGGGCCCAGCCGATCCTAGAGAGTTTAAATCGTTTAAACTAGAGATAAGATAAGATAGGGTTTCTAGATAGGGTTTCTAGTTTAAATCGTTTAAACTAGAGATAGGCTTGGAGGATGGGCAAGGGCTGGCCGCACCCCCCTCTATATATAGAGGGCTGGTGCGCCCCCTCCCCCTGGACACTCCTTCCTCCAAACCCTAGTTGCCCTGCTGCCCTTCCTCTCTCCCTCCCGACTGTTTGTAGGCGAAGCCCTGCGGCAGAAATTCTCCACCATATACACCATGCCGTCGTGTTGTAGATCCAATCCATCTCTCCACCATACTTGCTGGTCCTAGGTAGGAGGATATGTCGAGGTGCTGCACGTGTGCATCTCACGGAGGCACCGCCACTTGTGGTGCTAGATCGGATCGGATCGCGAGGAGGAGAAGCGAGTACGACTACATCACCCACGTTCCGACGAACGTTCCGCTGTGCGAATCTTCAAGGGTATGAAGATCTAATCCAATCTCTCTCGTTGTTTGCATCTCCTAGATTAGATCTTGGCTTTCCCTCTGTTCGCTTCCGTAGAAAATTTTGATTTACTATGCTGCGAAACCCTTCAGTGGTATCAGAGCTAGATCTATGCGTAGATGTGTTTCACGAGTAGAACGCAACATGGTTGTTGCGGGCGTTGATGTTTTCTGTTGCAAGCCTCTTGTTTGTGTTCTTCTTATGGCGCGGGATAGTGAGATTGAAGCGGTCTAGGCCAACCTTACGCGACGTCGTTCGCGAGGCCGGCTCCGCACTTGACGTGTGGCTTGTTCCACACATGCGGCTGGTGGATGTCAGTTTCTCTCACTATAGTTGTCATGGGATTAACACCGGAGTTTGGCAACCATAATATCACCGTTGTGGCTTTCCGTAGGTAAGAATCGTTCTTAGCATCTACTCCCATAAGCCACGTAAAACATGCAACAACAAAGTAGAGGCGTCTAACTTGTTTTTGCAGGGAGTGTTTTCTGTGATATGGTATGGCCCAAGATGTGATGTGTATATTGTATGCGATGATCATGTTTTGTAATGTTTCACGACTTGCATGTCGATGAGTACACAACCGGTAGGAGCCACATGGTTGTCTTTATAATTGTGTATGACCTGCGAGTCAACTTCTTATACGCCATGTAATAGCTTTACTTTATCGCTAAGTAGTTAGCAATAGTTGTAGTTGCTATTCGTGATGGAGGCAATCATGGTGAAGTGATGGAGATCATGCCGGAACGCACAAGATGGAGATCATTGCGCGAAGATTGGCTATACCATGTCACATAAAGTTATATGCATGTGATGTTTATCCTTTTATGTATCTTATTATGCTTAGATCGCGACGGTAGCATTATAAGATGATTCCTCACTTAAAGATCAAGATAAAAACTGTGTTCTCCCCAAGTATGCACCATTGCGAAAGTTCGTCGTGTCCAAGCATGACGTGATGATCGGGTGCTATAGACTCTACGCTCACATACAACGGGTGCAAGACAGTTTTGCACACGCAGAAATACTTGGGTCTAGCTTGACGAGCCTAGCATGTACAGACATGGCCTCGGAACACAAGAACCGAAAGGTTAAGCATGAGTCATATGAATGATATGATCGACACTTCGTTGTCCACCATTGAAACCACATCTCTTCTCGTGAAGATCAGATTAGGTGTGGTGAATTTGGATCGTGTTCACTAAACAACTTGAGGGATGTTGAATTTAGTGGGAGTTCATCTAGTAATTTGATTAAAAGTTGAACTAGTTATCATGAACATAGTCTAATTTGTACTTGCAAATACTGTAGATCACATGGCCAAGTCCAACTTCAACTTCAACGTTTTTGCTGAGAAAGAAAAACTTAGAAACAATGGGTCTAACTTCACCAACTGGTTCCGCAATCTAAGAATCATTCTGTCTGGCGGACAAAAGGACTATGTCCTTGAGAAAGCGTTAGGTAACCCCCTGCTGCAACTGCGCCGGCTGATGAGAAAACTGTCTATCAGTCGCGCAAAGATGATTATGGTGTGATTAAGAGCACCATGTTGTTTGCTATGGAACCGGAACTTCAAAATCGTTTTGAAAACTATCCCGGGCCCTTTGAGATTCTCGAGGAGCTGAAAACCATGTTTCAGACTCAGGCCCGTTCTGAGAGATATGAGATCTCTGAGAAGTTCTTTAACTGCAAGATGGAGGAAGGGAGTTCCGTTAGTGAGCACGCCATTAAGATGTCGGGCTACACTCAACGCCTTGAGCAACTGGACTGCAAGATTCCAGAGGAGCTCAAGATTGACAGGGTTCTGCAATCACTCCCTCCCAGCTACAAAAGTTTTGTAGTGACTCATAATCAGATTGGTTCCACTGATACGATCACCGAGCTCTTCGCAAAGCTGAAGGCTGCGGAGGTGGACATCAAGAAAGATAATCATGTGTTGATGGTCAACAAGCCCTCCTTTAAGAAAGGTAAAGGTGCAAAGAAGCCCTTCAAGAAGGGCGGCGGCAAGAGCAATGCCCCTGTTGAGAAGAAACTCAGGTCTGGTCCCAATCCGGACACTGAGTGCTTCTATTGCAAGGACAAGGGTCACTGGAAGCGCAACTGTCCGAAGTACTTAGCGGACAAGAAGGCTGGCTCCATCAAAGGTATATTTGATATACATGTTATTGATGTTTTCCTTACTAGCCCTCGTTGTAGTGCCTAGGTATTTGATACAGGTTCAGTTGCTAACATTTGTAACTCGAAACAGGAGCTGCGGAATAGACGGCGGCTCGCGAGGGATGAGGTGACGATGCGCGTTGGCAACGGATCAAGAGTTGATGTGATGGCCGTCGGCACGCTCTCCTTAGTTTTACCTTCGGGATTAGTTTTAAACCTTAATAAATGTTATTATGTGCCTGCGTTGAGCATGAACATTATTTCTAGATCGTGTTTATTGAAAGACGGTTATTCATTTAAATCGGAGAATAATGGTTGTTCTATTTATATGAGTAACATCTTTTATGGTCATGCACCTATTGTGAATGGTTTATTTCTTCTAAATCTCGAAAAGGATGAAACACACATCCATAACATTGAGGCTAAGAGATGCAAAGTAGATAGTGATAATACTACTTATTTGTGGCACTGTCGTCTAGGTCATATTGGTGTAAAGCGCATGAAGAAACTCCATTCTGATGGACTTTTGGAGTCTCTTGATTTTGAATCATTTGACACATGCGAACCATGCCTCATGGGCAAGATGATCAAAACCCCGTTCTCCGGCATGATGGAGCGAGCAACGGACTTGTTGGAAATCATACATACCGATGTATGCGGACCGATGAGTGTTTCGACGCGCGGTGGATATCGCTATTTTCTCACTTTTACCGATGACTTAAGTAGATATGGGTATATCTCTTTAATGAAACATAAATCTGAAACATTTGAAAAGTTCAAAGAATTTCAGAATGAAGTGGAGAACCATCGTAACAGAAAGATTAAGTTTCTACGATCCGATCGTGGGGGCGAATATTTGAGTTATGATTTTCTCACGCATCTCAAAGCAAGTGGAATCGTTTCACAACTCACGCCACCCGGAACACCACAACGCAATGGTGTGTCTGAACGCCGGAATCGAACCCTATTAGATATGGTCCGATCGATGATGTCTCTTACTGATTTGCCGTTATCATTTTGGGGTTATGCATTAGAAACCGCTGCATTCACTTTAAATAGGGCTCCATCTAAATCCGTTGAGACGACACCGTATGAATTGTGGTTTGGTACTAAACCTAAGTTGTCGTTTCTTAAAGTTTGGGGATGCGAAGCTTACGTCAAGAAGTTGATGCCGGACAAGCTCGAACCCAAAGCGGAGAAATGCATCTTCATAGGATAACCTAAGGAAACTATTGGGTATACCTTCTATCACAGAACCGAAGGCAAAGTGTTTGTCGCAAAGAACGGTTCCTTTCTTGAGAAGGAGTTTCTCTCGAAAGAAGTGAGTGGGAGGAAAGTAGAGCTAGACGAGGTTATTGAACCTTCTCTTGAATTGGAGAGTAGCGCAGCACCTGAAATTGTTCCAGTGCCGCCTGCACCAACAATAGAGGAAGATAATGACAAGGATCATGAAGCTTCGGACGATGCTGCTACTGAACGTCGCAGGTTGACAAGGTCGCGTGCCCCTCCTGAGTGGTATAGCAACCCTGTCTTGACTGTCTTGTTAGTAGAAGACAGTGAACCTACGAACTATGAGGAAGCGATGATGAGCCCAGACTCTGAGAAATGGCTAGAAGCCATGAAATCCGAATTGGGATCCATGAGCGAAAACCGAGTATGGACTTTGGTGGACCCTCCTAGCGACCGAAAGGCCGTTGAGTGCAAATAGATCTTCAAGAAGAAAACGGACGCGGATGGTAATGTTACCGTCTATAAAGCACGGCATGTCGCAAAAGGTTTTCGACAAGTTCAAGGTGTTGACTACGATGAGACTTTCTCTCCCGTAGCGATGTTTAAGTCCATTCGGATTTTATTAGCAATCGCTGCGTTTCATGATTATGAAATATGGCAGATGGATGTCAAGACTGCGTTCCTCAATGGCAACATTGATGAAGAGTTGTATATGATGCAACCTGAAGGTTTTGTCGATCCTAAGGATGCTGATAAAGTATGTAAACTTCAGCGTTCCATTTATGGACTGAAGCAAGCATCTCGGAGTTGGAACCTTCGTTTTGATCAAGTAATCAAGAGCTTTGGATTTGTTCCAAATTGCTACGAAGCTTGCATCTACAAGAAAGTGAGTGGGAGCTCGGTGACGTTTCTGGTACTATATGTGCATGACATATTGATTATTGGAAATGACATCAACATGCTTAACGATGTGAAGAGTTATTTGAACAAGTGTTTTTCAATGAAAGACCTAGGTGAAGCTGCTTATATATTGGGCATCAAAATCTATAGAGATAGACAAAGACGCCTGATAGCTTTAAGCCAGAGTACATACCTAGACAAAGTTCTGAAAAGATTCAGAATGGATAAGGCATTGAAAGGTTCAGTGCCTATGTTGTCAGGTAAGATATTGAGCAAGGCTCAGTGTCCAGCTACGGTAAATGATAGGGAAGCTATGAGCAAAGTGCCTTATGCCTCGGCCATAGGTTCCATCATGTATGCCATGCTGTGTACTAGACCGGATGTGTCCAATGCTCTTAGTTTGACGAGCAGATATCAAAGTGATCCAGGAGTGGAACACTGGACAGCCGTGAAGAACATCCTAAGGTACCTAAATAGGACTAAAGAAATGTTCTTAGTCTATGGGGGTGATGAACAGCTCGTCGTAAAAGGTTACGTCGATGCTAGTTTCGACACCGACAAGGATGATTGTAAATCTCAGACAAGATACGTGTATATTTTGAATGGAGGAGCTGTGAGCTGGAGAAGCTGCAAGCAAAGCGTGATCGCGGGATCTACAGTAGAAGCGGAATACATGGCTGCTGCAGAAGCGTCAAGTGAAGGAGTTTGGATCAGAAACTTCATCACTGAGCTTGGCGTGGTTCCAAGTGCATTGGACCCACTGGAGATATTGTGCGACAACATTGGCGCCATAGCACTCGCTAAGGAACCAAGATATCATCTAAAGACCAAGCATATCAACTGCAAGTTTCATATAATCCGAGATTATATAGCAGATGGAGATCTGAAGATCAGCAAAGTACATACAGATCTGAATGTCGCAGATCCATTGACTAAACCTCTTCCACGTGTAAAACATGATCAGCACCTCAGTGCCATGGGTGTGAGATTGTTGCCAAATGTAAACTAGATTATTGACTCTAGTGCAAGTGGGAGACTGTTGGAATTATGCCCTAGAGGCAATAATAAAGATGTTATTATTATAATTCTTGTTCATGATAAATTTTATATTCCATGCTAGAATTGTATTAAGCGGAAACATTAATACTTGTGTGGTTTGTGAACAACGCCGTGTCCCTAGTACGCCTCTATGGACTAGCTCATTGATCAATGATGGTTAAGGTTTCCTAACCATAGACATGAGTTGTCAATTGATAATGAGATCATATCATTGGGAGAATGATATGGTGGACAGACCCAAACTAAGCGAAGCAATTAGATCGTGTCATCGTGTTCGTCTTTGCGAAGCTTTTCTTATGTCAAATATTGTATTCCTTAGACCATGAGATAATGCAACTCCCTGGTATCGGAAGAAAGCTTTGAGGTCATCAAACGTCATCCTATGAGAGGGTGATCACAAAGGTGTCTCTCAGGTGATCGGAAAGTATCTGTTGGGTTGTATGTATCGAGATGAGATTTGTCCCTCCCAAGTTGGAGAGATATACTTCGGGCCCACTCGGTAATCGATATCAACACCGCTTGCAAGCATGTGGTTAAGGAGTTAATCACAAAGTGATATCGGATTACGGAACGAGTAAAGTACTTGCTGTGAACGAGATTGAACTAGGTATGACGGTACCGACGATCGAATCTCGGGCAAGTAAAATATCGCGAGACGAAGGGAATATATATATGGGATTGATTGAATCCTGGCATCGTGGTTCATCCGATATGATCATCGATGAATGTGTGGGAGTCAATATGGGTGCCCAGACCCCGCTGTTGATTATTGATAGAAGATCATGTCTGCATATTCTCGAACCCGCAGGGTCACACACTTAACGTGTCTCGACGCTAGGATATATTGGATACTTGGTTTATGAATTTTTGTTCGGAGTCTCGGATGGGATCCGGGACATCACGAGAGGTTCCGGAGTGGTCCGGAGAATAAGATTCATATAAGGCAGTGCAGTTTTTGGAGTTCGGAATTGTTCCGGATTAATCGGTATTGTACCGGAAGCTTCTAGAACCTTCCGGAAGGGGGCCAACGTGGTACCACCTTCCGGGAGGGGGCATGGGCCTATGAGGGAGTGTCCTGGCCGCATTGGGCCAGGGGCACAAGGCCCCATAGGGCCCAGCCGATCCTAGAGAGTTTAAATCGTTTAAACTAGAGATAAGATAAGATAGGGTTTCTAGATAGGGTTTCTAGTTTAAATCGTTTAAACTAGAGATAGGCTTGGAGGATGGGCAAGGGCTGGCCGCACCCCCCCTCTATATATATAGAGGGCTGGTGCGCCCCCTCCCCCCTACACACACCTTCCTCCAAACCCTAGTTGCCCTGCTGCCCTTCCTCTCTCCCTCCCGACTGTTTGTAGGCGAAGCCCTGCGGCAGAAATTCTCCACCATATACACCACGCCGTCGTGTTGTAGATCCAATCCATCTCTCCACCATACTTGCTGGTCCGAGGAA
This sequence comes from Avena sativa, assembly GCA_916181665.1. Classification (NCBI taxonomy): domain Eukaryota; kingdom Viridiplantae; phylum Streptophyta; class Magnoliopsida; order Poales; family Poaceae; genus Avena; species Avena sativa. Next base: position 4,031,519 of record OV702292.1, on the reverse strand, counting down.
GGAGGAGACGTCGAGGTGCTGCACGTGTGCATCTCACGGAGGCACCGCCACTTGTGGTGCTAGATCGGATCGGATCACGAGGAGGAGAAGCGAGTACGACTACATCACCCACGTTCCAACGAACGTTCCGCTGTGCGAATCTTCAAGGGTATGAAGATCTAATCCAATCTCTCTCTTTGTTTGCATCTCCTAGATTAGATCTTGGCTTTCCCTCTGTTCGCTTCCGTAGAAATTTTTGATTTACTATGCTGCGAAACCCTTCAGTGGTATCAGAGCTAGATCTATGCGTAGATGTGTTTCACGAGTAGAACGCAACATGGTTGTTGCGGGCGTTGATGTTTTCTATTGCAAGCCTCTTGTTTGTTTTCTTCTTATGGCGCGGGATAGTGAGATTGAAGCGGTCCAGGCCAACCTTACGCGGCGTCGTTCGCGAGACCGGCTCCGCACTTGACGTGTGGCTTGTTCCACACATGTGGCTGGTGGATGTCAGTTTCTCTCACTATAGTTGTCATGGGATTAACACCGGAGTTTGGCAACCATAATATCACCGTTGTGGCTTTCTGTAGGTAAGAATCGTTCTTAGCATCTACTCCCATAAGCCACGTAAAACATGCAACAACAAAGTAGAGGCGTCTAACTTGTTTTTGTAGGGAGTGTTTTCTGTGATATGGTATGGCCCAAGATGTGATGTGTATATTGTATGCGATGATCATGTTTTGTAATGTTTCACGACTTGCATGTCGATGAGTACACAACCGGCAGGAGCCACATGGTTGTCTTTATAATTGTGTATGACCTGCGAGTCAACTTCTTATACGCCATGTAATAGCTTTACTTTATCGCTAAGTAGTTAGCAATAGTTGTAGTTGCTATTCGTGGTGGAGGCAATCATGGTGAAGTGATGGAGATCATGCCGGAACGCACAAGATGGAGATCATTGCGCGAAGATTGGCTATACCATGTCACATAAAGTTATATGCATGTGATGTTTATCCTTTTATGTATCTTATTATGCTTAGATCGCGACGGTAGCATTATAAGATGATTCCTCACTTAAAGATCAAGATAAAAACTGTGTTCTCCCCAAGTATGCACCATTGCGAAAGTTCGTCGTGTCCAAGCATCACGTGATGATCGGGTGCTATAGACTCTACGCTCACATACAACGGGTGCAAGCCAGTTTTGCACACGCGGAAATACTTGGGTCTAGCTTGACGAGCCTAGCATGTATAGACATGGCCTCGGAACACAAGAACCAAAAGGTTAAGTATGAGTCATATGAATGATATGATCGACACTTCGTTGTCCACCATTGAAACCACATCTCTTCTCGTGAAGATCGGATTAGGTGTGGTGAATTTGGATCGTGTTCACTAAACAACTTGAGGGATGTTGAATTTAGTGGGAGTTCATCTAGTAATTTGATTAAAAGTTGAACTAGTTATCATGAACATAGTCTAATTTGTACTTGCAAATACTGTAGATCACATGGCCAAGTCCAACTTCAACGTTTTTGCTGAGAAAGAAAAACTTAGAAACAATGGGTCTAACTTCACCAACTGGTTCCGCAATCTAAGAATCATTCTGTCTGGCGGACAAAAGGACTATGTCCTTGAGAAAGCATTAGGTAACCCCCCTGCTGCAACTGCGTCGGCTGATGAGAAAGCTGTCTATCAGTCGCGCAAAGATGATTATGGTGTGATTAAGAGCACCATGTTGTTTGCTATGGAACTGGAACTTCAAAATCGTTTTGAAAACTATCCCGGGCCCTTTGAGATTCTCGAGGAGCTGAAAACCATGTTTCAGACTCAGGCCCGTTCTGAGAGATATGAGATCTCTGAGAAGTTCTTTAACTGCAAGATGGAGGAAGGGAGTTCCGTTAGTGAGCACGCCATTAAGATGTCGGGCTACACTCAACGCCTTGAGCAACTGGACTGCAAGATTCCAGAGGAGCTCAAGATTGACAGGGTTCTGCAATCACTCCCTCCCAGCTACAAAAGTTTTGTAGTGACTCATAATCAGATTGGTTCCACTGATACGATCACCGAGCTCTTCGCAAAGCTGAAGGCTGCGGAGGTGGACATCAAGAAAGATAATCATGTGTTGATGGTCAACAAGCCCTCCTTTAAGAAAGGTAAAGGTGCAAAGAAGCCCTTCAAGAAGGGCGGCGGCAAGAGCAATGCCCCTGTTGAGAAGAAACTCAGGTCTGGTCCGAAGCCGGACACTGAGTGCTTCTATTGCAAGGACAAGGGTCACTGGAAGCGCAACTGTCCGAAGTACTTAGCGGACAAGAAGGCTGGCACCATCAAAGGTATATTTGATATACATGTTATTGATGTTTTCCTTACTAGCCCTCGTTGTAGTGCCTGGGTATTTGATACCGGTTCAGTTGCTAACATTTGTAACTCGAAACAGGAGCTGCGGAATAGACGGCGGCTTGCGAGGGATGAGGTGGCGATGCGCGTTGGCAACGGATCAAGAGTTGATGTGATGGCCGTCGGCACGCTCTCCTTAGTTTTACCTTCGGGATTAGTTTTAAACCTTAATAAATGTTATTATGTGCCTGTGTTGAGCATGAACATTATTTCTGGATCGTGTTTATTGCAAGACGGTTATTCATTTAAATCGGAGAATAATGGTTGTTCTATTTATATGAGTAACATCTTTTATGGTCATGCACCTATTGTGAATGGTTTATTTCTTCTAAATCTCGAAAAGGATGAAACACACATCCATAACATTGAGGCTAAGAGATGCAAAGTAGATAGTGATAATACTACTTATTTGTGGCACTGTCGTCTAGGTCATATTGGTGTAAAGCGCATGAAGAAACTCCATTCTGATGGACTTTTGGAGTCTCTTGATTTTGAATCATTTGACACATGCGAACCATGCCTCATGGGCAAGATGATCAAAACCCCGTTCTCCGGCATGATGGAGCGAGCAACGGACTTGTTGGAAATCATACATACCGATGTATGCGGACTGATGAGTGTTTCGACGCGCGGTGGATATCGCTATTTTCTCACTTTTACCGATGACTTAAGTAGATATGGGTATATCTATTTAATGAAACATAAATCTGAAATATTTAAAAAGTTCAAAGAATTTCAGAATGAAGTGGAGAACCATCGTAACAGAAAGATTAAGTTTCTACGATCCGATCGTGGGGGCGAATATTTGAGTTATGATTTTCTCACGCATCTCAAAGCAAGTGGAATCGTTTCACAACTCACGCCACCCGGAACACCATAGCGCAATGGTGTGTCTGAACGCCGGAATCGAACCCTATTAGATATGGTCCGATCGATGATGTCTCTTACTGATTTGCCGTTATCATTTTGGGGTTATGCATTAGAAACCGCTGCATTCACTTTAAATAGGGCTCCATCTAAATCCGTTGAGACGACACCGTATGAACTGTGGTTTGGTGCTAAACCTAAGTTGTCATTTCTTAAAGTTTGGGGATGCGAAGCTTACGTCAAGAAGTTGATGCCGGACAAGCTCGAACCCAAAGCGGAGAAATGCATCTTCATAGGATACCCTAAGGAAACTATTGGGTATACCTTCTATCACAGAACCGAAGGCAAAGTGTTTGTCGCAAAGAACGGTTCCTTTCTTGAGAAGGAGTTTCTCTCGAAAGAAGTGAGTGGGAGGAAAGTAGAGCTAGACGAGGTTATTGAACCTTCTCTTGAATTGGAGAATAGCGCAGCACCTGAAATTGTTCCAGTGCCGCTTGCACCAACAATAGAGGAAGCTAATGACAAGGATCATGAAGCTTTGGACGATGCTGCTACTGAACGTCGCAGGTTGACAAGGTCGCGTGCCCCTCCTGAGTGGTACGGCAACCCTGTCTTGACTGTCTTGTTAGTAGAAGACAGTGAACCTACGAACTATGAAGAAGCGATGATGAGCCCAGACTCTGAGAAATGGCTAGAAGCCATGAAATCCGAATTGGGATCCATGAGCGAAAACCGAGTATGGACTTTGGTGGACCCTCCTAGCGACCGAAAGGCCGTTGAGTGCAAATGGATCTTCAAGAAGAAAACGGACGCGGATGGTAATGTTACCGTCTATAAAGCACGGCTTGTCGCAAAAGGTTTTCGACAAGTTCAAGGTGTTGACTACGATGAGACTTTCTCTCCCGTAGCGATGTTTAAGTCCATTCGGATTTTATTAGCAATCGCTGCGTTTCATGATTATGAAATATGGCAGATGGATGTCAAGACTGCGTTCCTCAATGGCAACATTGATGAAGAGTTGTATATGATGCAACCCGAAGGTTTTGTCGATCCTAAGGATGCTGATAAAGTATGCAAACTTCAGCGTTCCATTTATGGACTGAAGCAAGCATCTCGGAGTTGGAACCTTCGTTTTGATCAAGTAATCAAGAGCTTTGGATTTGTTCCAAATTGCTATGAAGCTTGCATCTACAAGAAAGTGAGTGGGAGCTCGGTGACGTTTCTGGTACTATATGTGGATGACATATTGATTATTGGAAATGACATCAACATGCTTAACGATGTGAAGAGTTATTTGAACAAGTGTTTTTCAATGAAAGACCTAGGTGAAGCTGCTTATATATTGGGCATCAAAATCTATAGAGATAGACAAAGACGCCTGATAGCTTTAAGCCAGAGTACATACCTAGACAAAGTTCTGAAAAGATTCAGAATGGATAAGGCATTGAAAGGTTCAGTGCCTATGTTGTCAGGTAAGATATTGAGCAAGGCTCAGTGTCCAGCTATGGTAAATGATAGGGAAGCTATGAGCAAAGTGCCTTATGCCTCGGCCATAGGTTCCATCATGTATGCCATGCTGTGTACTAGACCGGATGTGTCTAATGCTCTTAGTTTGACGAGCAGATATCAAAGTGATCCAGGAGTGGAACACTGGACAGCCGTGAAGAACATCCTAAGGTACCTAAATAGGACTAAAGAAATGTTCTTAGTCTATGGGGGTGATGAACAGCTCGTCGTAAAAGGTTACGTCGATGCTAGTTTCGACACCGACAAGGATGATTGTAAATCTCAGACAAGATACGTGTATATTTTGAATGGAGGAGCTGTGAGCTGGAGAAGCTGCAAGCAAAGCGTGATCGTGGGATCTACAGTAGAAGCGGAATACATGGCTGCTGCAGAAGCGTCAAGTGAAGGAGTTTGGATCAGAAACTTCATCACTGAGCTTGGCGTGGTTCCAAGTGCATTGGACCCACTGGAGATATTGTGCGACAACACTGGCGCCATAGCACTCTCTAAGGAACCAAGATATCATCCAAAGACCAAGCATATCAACCGCAAGTTTCATATAATCCGAGATTATATAGCAGATGGAGATCTGAAGATCAGCAAAGTACATACAGATCTGAATGTCACAGATCCATTGACTAAACCTCTTCCACGTGTAAAACATGATCAGCACCTCAGTGCCATGGGTGTGAGATTGTTGCCAAATGTAAACTAGATTATTGACTCTAGTGCAAGTGGGAGACTGTTGGAATTATGCCCTAGAGGCAATAATAAAGATGTTATTATTATAATTCTTGTTCATGATAAAGTTTATATTCCATGCTAGAATTGTATTAAGCGGAAACATTAATACTTGTGTGGTTTGTGAACAACGCCGTGTCCCTAGTACGCCTCTATGGACTAGCTCATTGATCAATGATGGTTAAGGTTTCCTAACCATAGACATGAGTTGTCAATTGATAATGAGATCATATCATTGGGAGAATGATATGGTGGACAGACCCAAACTAAGCGAAGCAATTAGATCGTGTCATCGTGTTCGTCTTTGCGAAGCTTTTCTTATGTCAAATATTGTATTCCTTAGACCATGAGATAATGCAACTCCCTGGTATCGGAAGAAAGCTTTGAGGTCATCAAACGTCATCCTATGAGAGGGTGATCATAAAGGTGTCTCTCAGGTGATCGGAAAGTATCTGTTGGGTTGTATGTATCGAGATGGGATTTGTCCCTCCCAAGTTGGAGAGATATACTTCGGGCCCACTCGGTAATCGATATCAACACCGCTTGCAAGCATGTGGTTAAGGAGTTAATCACAAAGTGATATCGGATTACGGAACGAGTAAAGTACTTGCTGTGGACGAGATTGAACTAGGTATGACGGTACCGACGATCGAATCTCGGGCAAGTAAAATATCGCGAGACGAAGGGAATATATATATGGGATTGATTGAATCCTGGCATCGTGGTTCATCCGATATGATCATCGATGAATGTGTGGGAGTCAATATGGGTGCCCAGACCCCGCTGTTGATTATTGATAGAAGATCATGTCTGCATATTCTCGAACCCGCAGGGTCACACACTTAACGTGTCTCGACGCTAGGATAGATTGGATACTTGGTTTATGAATTTTTGTTCGGAGTCTCGGATGGGATCCGGGACATCACGAGAGGTTCCGGAGTGGTCCGGAGAATAAGATTCATATAAGGCAGTGCAGTTTTTGGAGTTCGGAATTGTTCCGGATTAATCGGTATTGTACCGGAAGCTTCTAGAACCTTCCGGAAGGGGGCCAACGTGGTCCCACCTTCCGGGAGGGGGCATGGGCCTATGAGGGAGTGTCCTGGCCGCATTGGGCCAGGGGCACAAGGCCCCATAGGGCCCAGCCGATCCTAGAGAGTTTAAATCGTTTAAACTAGAGATAAGATAAGATAGGGTTTCTAGATAGGGTTTCTAGTTTAAATCGTTTAAACTAGAGATAGGCTTGGAGGATGGGCAAGGGCTGGCCGCACCCCCCCTCTATATATAGAGGGTTGGTGCGCCCCCTCCCCCTGGACACTCCTTCCTCCAAACCCTAGTTGCCCTGCTGCCCTTCCTCTCTCCCTCCCGACTGTTTGTAGGCGAAGCCCTGCGGCAGAAATTCTCCACCATATACACCACGCCGTCGTGTTGTAGATCCAATCCATCTCTCCACCATACTTGCTGGTCCGAGGAAGGAGGAGACGTCGAGGTGCTGCACGTGTGCATCTCACGGAGGCACCGCCACTTGTGGTGCTAGATCGGATCAGATCGCGAGGAGGAGAAGCGAGTACGACTACATCACCCACGTTCCGACGAATGTTCCACTGTGCGAATCTTCAAGGGTATGAAGATCTAATCCAATCTCTCTCGTTGTTTGCATCTCCTAGATTAGATCTTGGCTTTCCCTCTGTTCGCTTCCGTAGAAAATTTTGATTTACTATGCTGCGAAACCCTTCAATTTAGAGATGACCTCAATACTTGAATCATAGAAGCGGCTTCTCACGAGACTTGTAGTGAACATCTTATTATGGAGCTCTCTCCACACATTTCATGATGAAAGATATAGGTTATCCTAATCATAAGTAATTTTCATATGCTAGTGATGTATCCTACATCCTCGAGAACATCTTAGCCTTATTGAGTTCCAACACCAATCCCAACGCACTAGTCACTTGTTTACTTTATTGTATTCTTTACTTTCTTGCACTCAAACACAACACCCCTTTTAAAACCCTTTACTTGAGATCAAAGGCAACTTACAAGTATACTTTGGTAGAAACTGACAAGGGGAATAAAGACCAAAACCAAATAGCCCTCTGTGGGTTCGATACTATTATTTTGAAACTAGCTACAATCGATTCGTGCACTTGCAATCATCAAGATATTTTTTGCACCGGTGCCGGGGAGCTAAGCGCTTTTAGTTTTTGTCTTTAGTTGCTAAATCTATTTTTTTACTAAAGTTGTTTACTAGTTTCAGGTAAACACCATGAGTGAGTACCGACATATTATTCAGCTAGAATCTATAAAGAATTCTAGTCCACCCATGGACGCTTATTTAATATCCAACAACCCTGATGGGTATGATATTAACCCCATGCTGCTAGATCTTTTGCCCGCTGATTTTTTTATAGGAGACGATACAGAGGACCCGTATGAGCATGTGGAGTTTTTTGCAGACACATGTGGTACTTTTCACCTTAATATATTTAGTGAGGATGGGGTTAAATCGACTCTTTTTGGTCAAACTCTTATTGATAAAGCCTGTCCTTGGTATATTGAATGTCCTACTGGTGAGAGACTGATTGCCCCAGCGAGCCCGCTTGCTAGTTCTGGGGGCTGAAGTGCGAGCATTGTACTGGTCGAGCTGCTTCTTCAGGTCTGCTGCGGTCTTGCCTGCCAGCTCCTGGTTGATTTTTAGCTCCGCTTCCAGGGCTGCCTTGTTTCCCTTAGAGGCCTGCGCGGTCTGCCTCTGGAGGTCTTGTGTATGAGCGTAATGACGACCTGATTCTCCTGCGCTTGGGCTGGTGGTGTGAGCACTGGAACCAATAGAGCAGCCATAGGGATGGGGTCCCCATGCCGATTGTGGGTTGTAAGGAGCATCACTTGATCAAGATGTTCTCGAGCTTTCCAACGTGCATGTGGAGGTGGAGTAGGTTGAAGTAGTCGACATCCGGTGGCACGTAGAGTGCTTCGAGATAGCAACGGTATGTGGTATCATACATCACTTCGATGCTTTTGTAGTAGACGTTACACGACGTGGATGGAGTATCCCACGCATACTCCTCTTCTGGTGCTCCGGCAGCTATGCGGCCGTGTCTCGGACCTGGAGCCCCTAGGCCTCCATCCGGGAGGTCCTTGGCGGCTCCATCTACCAGGGCAGTAGATTCAATTTCCATGACGCGGGCTCCCCCAGCCTGGCGTGCCAACTGATGAAGGATAGCTTTCACGATTCCTCCATAGTCTCACTTCCGAGGAACGAAATAGAGTTTGTTTATTCAGCAATCGGCTCAGGTCAACAGGTTTGGATATCCAAAGATAAATACGAAGGTATATGTGTAAGGGGGAGGATCCCTGAGACTTTATTCATAAGGTGACTGAGAGATCATACAAGGTGTCTACAAGATGATTCTGGTGGGTTTATAATGATACCCGACGAGAGAGATGAATCTAGAGTTCTATGACTAAGGCTAATGGTAAAGACTCGAGCGGTTACAATGTGTCCTATTCATGTGAATATCCTTCAATATGTATTGGCGTCGATGGTGGTGGAATCTCCCTTAGTCACGTTAGGTCTTCATCTTGTATTTCACATAATATTGATCTCCGATGTCCCCTAGATGCACGTCTGGTATTCGGGATCCCCAGAGAGCCATCTTACAGCCCCACATGTTAGGTTGGTTGAGAGATTCTAGATACATTCCTTTAGGTTCTTGATTGCAGAGGTAGACGTGGACAGGAATCCTAGATTAAGGCCCATGTGAGGTACATTCGTAAATCCACCCATCACCAAAAATGTGTGGAAAAATCCATTACAAAGTTCGAACAAACCAAAACCGCCAAAACAACATAGTCGAGCATGACAATAGAAATCCATCGCTAGCTCCCGAAGAGATATGCAAAACACCCAACCGCCTGATGCAAGCCATGAGCCTAGATCCGCCAGCATATGTGCGAAGCGGCGCCATCGCACTCGCTCCATATGTCGCCGCCTCCACTATCTTCTACCAACCCATTTTTAGCGTGTAGATTGATGCGCAGACTCTCGCCACACCAACCACCGACACCATAACGGTGCGAAGCAACACCACCTCCCCACGCACTATCTCAAGAGCACGCCGTGGTCGCCACCGGTACACCACATCGCCATGCTGCCAAGTACCACCATCCAACATAGCTTGAAATATCTGGAGGATCAGTCGTGTGTAGCACCTGCTGAGCAAGCATGACTCAACGTAGCATCTATTGGTTAGGGATGACTTGACATCTCTGCCAAAGCTCTGGTCAAGATAGAGCTGCTCCACATCCTACCTCTGCCATCAAACACTACTCCACGAAGGCACGAACAATGATCCAAAGAGAGAATGCGGCACCGTACAACCGCCATCGCCTGACCTGGAAGCCAGATCCTAGGGTTTTCCTCGAAGAAGCACGAGTGAGGCCAACACTAGTTGCACAACGATGCCTTCATCAAGGTACCGACGTAGAACGCCGTCATCACTCGCCATTCGGCTCGGTTTTCATCGGCAACTAGGTCTCTCCTAACTTGCAGTGGGGACTAGATGACCGGTCACATGATCCGCCAAACCAACCTGAGGCCAACCACCTCCAACATAAAAAATGACCACCACTGCCAATCCTAGGGCCTCCGACCTAGGCATCCTCATGATGCGGAGCAAGATCCGGAGGGTCTCCACATAATGTCACCAGCCAACGACGAGAGTGGTAGTAGGATTGGACGAATGCCGCCTATACCAAGACATGGCGCCAAATCAAGCACACTCACCGCCGCCATCTAGGATCAGTGGGTCACGCGAGGGATGAGGGATCCCGCCGCTGCACCATAGGGACTTTGCCCAGCGATGATGCCGACAGTGATAGAAGGAGGAGGGCATGAGGGGAGAAGGAGGTCGGCGGTTGGAGGGGCGCCCAGTGCGGCCGAAGACAACCGCACATGGTAGGGAGCTTGGGGTGTTTTTCTCTATCTTGAAGAAGTGAAGTTGCAAATGAGATGAAAATAAATAAAATGGGGGAGAATTTCACTTCCCCTGCCTCTTCACCAACTAGGGATGCACACAGCCATTAATCGGGAGTACCAGGATTTTTTAAACTTAGTTAAGATGAATGGCTTTAAGGGCAGAAATCCAAAGCGCTTTGTGATATAGTAGAAATATGTGTATGACCCAGATGCAAGTACAGAGACCTGAACCTGGGAGGGCAGGGGTGCATATCCCACCCCAACCACTGGCTATGCCTCAGTGGTTGGGTCACAGTTGGCGCATCCCAGCGACCAGAGTTCGATCCATGTCCGGAGTTCGATCCCAGCGACTGGAATTCTCGCGTCGACCCGCTTTTACTATATCAAAAAACGTGTCTAGTTTCTCCTTGCACTGTTTCATCTATTTTTTAAAACTTGGTTAAGCACCAAGCCCCGTCCTCAAGATAAATTGCATGAGTAACAGGATAGCTTGGTTTTTAAATATAAATAGTAACCTAAATTCGCATTCGTGAGGATTTGAACCCATGTGTTGAGTTTATATATGTACTACCTCAGCAGTTAAGCTAGGTTCACTTCCCTACCTAAGGTTAGAAGAACATGTTGAATCATAGCTTTTGAATGTTCTCTACAAAAAGAAGCCGTTTAGGGTTTATTGCGCAGTAGGCTTCATAAGCAACCAGAACCGAAAAGGGATTTCTATTTTCGTGCCCCTGGTTCGTTAGTTGTACTCAGTTTTTCTCAGCCGCTTAACTTTTCCTTAATTTTCCCCTCCCTTTATTCTAAAACCCTCACATGCGCTCGGATGGAGAGATGCTGTCAGGCCAAAGGCTTAACCGTTACATGCTGACCGGTGAGACCGCGTTGGGGCGGGTCATCCATTGAGTGTTACATTACGTGCTGACGGGTGGGGCGAGGATACACGGCGGACCAGCCATCCATATCTTGCTGACTTGTGGGCCCTTTTTTCCTGATTGTGTGGTCGGTGCAGCCAATGACAAATTGGGCCGTTCCGTGGGGCCGTCGAAGCCAATGAACGATGGGGTAGCCATGTGGGGTCATTCTGTGGGGCCGTCAAAGCTAATGACCGATGGGGCCGTCATGTGGGGCTGGAGGGGAGATTTGCATATTTTCCATGTTTTACTTTGCAACTTGCATATTTGCCATTTTGTGTGTCACTGAATGTGGTGGTCATGTGGCAAATATGAAAATTTTAAAGAAAAAGTTTGGCAGATATGCAAAATTGGCAAATATGCAAAAATCCTAGAGCAGCTACTCCCAAAAACATTGATAGGTGGGGTTGTGTATGACACGTTGTCTCTCTCTCATCCGCTCCCAGCCCCAACACCGAGAAGCTCCTATCCCACCGGCAGATAGAGCAGCCGTCATCGGTGCATCGACGCGTAGCCGGATCCGTCCTACGACGACATCGGACAGACTGCAACGCTGCACCTTGATACATTGCAAATGTATCTATAATTTTTGATGTTCCATGCTTGGTTTTATCCACTTTCTTGTGTTTTGTCCACATTTTGGAGTACTTTTCATATGATTTCTTGGACTAACCTATTAACAAGAGCCATAGTGCCAGCTGCCTATTTTTGCTGTTTTTCGTTCTAGGGAAGTCAGAAAATGAATATTCTCGGAATTGGACGGGACAAAAGCCAAAGTGGCTATTTTTTCGGAAGACATCATATGCCAGAATACGAGACGGAGAAGGGCTGGGGGCCGTCCACACCACCTGGCCGCGCGGCCAGGCCTGACCCGTGCTAGGGGGTGGTCTGGCCGACCCCAGCACCCCCTCGGCCTCTCCTTCCGCCTATATATTACCCTCGGGACGAAAACCCTAAGTACCCGATCAAAAATCCACGAAAGAGTCTGTAGCCGCCGTCATCTCCATCCCTAGATCGGGAGGGATCTAAAGCTCTTCCCGACACCCTGCCGGAGAGAGTAATTCACCCTGGAGGCCTTCTTCATCATCATGCAAGCCTCCGGTGTGATGCGTGAGTAGTTCATCTTTGGACTACGGTTCCATGTAGTAGCTAGATGGCTGGTTCTCCTCCTTTGTGCTTTCATGTCTAGATCTTGTGAGCTGCGTTCATGATCAAGATCATCTATTTGTAATTGTGCATGTTGTGTTTGCGGGGATCCGATGGATATTGAGATGCTATTTCAGATTGATTATTGATTCTATCATGTCTTTGTTATTTGTGATCTTGCATGCTTTCCGTTGTTAGTAGCTACCTTGGCCAAGTAGATGCTAGCAACTCCAAGAGTTAGTATTTATGCTCGATAGTGGGTTCATGCCTCTGGTAATCTAGGGAAGTGACAGAAATCTCTAAGGTACTAGATGTGCTGTTGCTACTAGGGATAAAACAACAATCCTTTGTTCATAGAACAATCATATTGTTTACTTTACACGCAATTCGTAAAGCAATAATTTGTTGCTTGCAACTTAATACTAGAGGGGGTTCAGATGATAACCTGAAGGTGGATTATTAGTCATAGATGCAGTTGGATGGCGGTCTATGTATAATGTTGTAATGCCCAATCAAGTTCCAAAGGAGTCAAGATGCTTAGTATATGCATGTATTGCTTTCTCGATGTTTGTCAATTGCCCCGCTGTAATTTCTTCACCCGGCATGTTATCTATCTTAAGGAGAGCCACCTCTAGTGAACTATGGATCCCGGTCCTTTCTTTTACATACAATCTACAAACTGTTTACTGCTTTGTGTTTACTTTCTGCAAACTTTTACTTCCTTCCATTCGATACGTTTAATCCTTTGTTTTCAGCAAAACCGGTGAGATTGACAACCTCATCGCAAGTTGGGGACAAAGTTCTGTGGTTGTGTTGTGCAGGTCTTCACGTTGCTACTAGCACCGGTAGTGCACCCTGCCAAGGCTCAGCTAGCAACACCTTTGGGGTGTTTCCTTGCTCCTACTGGTTCGATTAAACCTTGGTTTCATAACTGAGGGAAACTTGCTGCTATGCTCATCATACCTTCCTCTTGGGGTTCCCCAACGAGCTCTACATCAACACCGAGCCATCACACCTCAGCCACGGCTCCAACACCTGTTTCGTCCGCACTCATTGTATGTCGAGGTAGTACCGACCGCAGGCAGGTCCACCGCCCACGACGATCGAGATTTTGTTCCGCCGCCATAGCTCAATGAATAGTCGCATCAATTGCTAGTAGTGCTTGGTAAGACCTTCGCTCCTGCTCCACCCACCCTAATCGATTCGGTTCCTATAATTTCCTCGATATTGCAGGTGCAAATTAGTCCTCAATGTCTGGTCGTAGCGGGTACACCGGTGATGGGGCGAATCGATCATGTCGTGGCCTTCTCCTACCACGTCGGAAGTGCAGGTAGCTCCTTCTCTTTGTACTACCAATGAATTTGAAGTGCCGCCATGGCCTGCCAGACTGATTTCAATTGAGTTTGTTTTGGGATTGTTACAGTGTTCTATGCAGGCCAATGATCCATGGTACATTGCATACCAAGATGAATCAACCGAGTGGTCTTGCCAGAGGATGGATTTGGAGGAAATGGTTGCCAATTTAGGTGATGAATTGGCCCATGAAAACCTATTGATATTCGAGCTGAAGCGTACTGTCGAGGAAGAAAAGAAGAATTCAGATCTTATTCGCAAATAGAAGTTGACACTTGAGGCTGATCTTGTCGTATTTGATCAAGTGGTAGAAAATCTAAAACATGAACTTCAAGTGAAGGGGGAGGAGAATAGTAGATTCATGTGGGAAGTTTTAGTAGTTGTAATCCCTGACCTAGCAATTACAATATGCGATTGTGGTGAAGGGTGGCACGTGTAATGATTAGTTGAATAGATAGCTAATTTAGAGAGTAAAATTGTTATTCATGCTAATTTAGTCACTTTGCGGTCCCAAAGTTGTCGAGAGAATGCATTGCGGGGCCCGAGATACTTGTCATTAGATCTAGCTGCCCATAGTTGGTGTGCCAAATTCCTAGAGGGTCAAGTTGGGGATCTATCAGTTTTGACCGTTCTATCGCTGCCATCATGGCTACCATGTAGACTTGCAGTGTTGGCGGTAGCATCCATTCCCCGTTCTTCTTGACGTTGTATTCTTCTTCTCTAGAGAGCGATCTATGGTATGTGGTTTTAGTAGTTTTCATCTCTGTCCTAGCAGTTACAGTATGTGGTTGGATATATAGCTACTAATTTAGAGAGTAGAATTGTTATTCAATGGATGGTTATGAGTTCCTGCTAATTTAGTCAATTTGCGGTCCCAAAGTTGTCGAGAGAATGTATTGTGGGGCCCGAGTTGCTTGCCATTGGATCTAGCAGTCCCAAAGTTGTCGAGAGAATGCATTGCGGGACCCGAGTTGCTTGCCATTAAATCTAGCTGTCCCAAAGTTGTCGAAAGAATGCACTGCAGGGCCCGAGTTGCTTGCTGTTGATCTAGCGGTCCTAAATTTGTCGAGGGAATGCATTGCGGGGCCCTAGTTTCTTGCCATTGGATCTAGCTGCCCATAGTTGGTGACATGGGTATACCCTACAGGTACTCGAGCTTGGTATATATGGCCCAAGTACGTACAGACCCACGGTGTCGCCAAGGACCGGATGGAGGGACTCGAGTAACCTATGGACTCTCAATTGCTTGAAGGACAAGAAGAAGCTAAAGATAGAAAGTTTGAAGGGGAAAACCCTAACTTGTAACCGACTCGACCTGCTACCCGAGACCTAGCCTATCTATATAAAGGCTAGGAGGGGGTGGCGAGGAGGACACACGCAACCCTAGTTTCCACAACCCTCGCCAGATTTCGTCTGCGCACCATTGTAACTTTCGACTCCCTCGATAATTTCACGAGCAGACAAGCAGGAGTAGGGACCTCTACGAGGCCTGAACCTGGGTAAATCCTTTGTCCCCTGTGTGCTTGTTTGCTAGCCGATAGATGTCTCCAGCGCTCCCTCCTTCTCCAAAATCCAAGTCCATAACAATGGGCATTGACGAGTTAAACCCTCGTCAATTGGCGCCATCTGTGGGAATTGGGAGTGCTGATGTTGCGGCTTCTTCGGCCCCATCAAACGCGATCTACAACTCTGCAACAACAGAGATTCGCCAGCTTTTCGGCGCCTTCGACTTCACCGTCCACACCCCGGCTACTCGCCCGGCCTTCGAATCCGTGGGTGACGGAATCAGCCTGGCGATTGGGAGCTTCCGCTTCCAAGTTGGTCAGATGGGCACGCTTCGCATGCCCGATCAGCCAACGGCACCGGCGATCTCGCCAACACCATGGTTCCCTCCATCGATCGGTACCCTCAGTGAGCTCAATGCTCCAGCGGCGGTCGGAAACATGGTCAGCGACAGCAGTCGCGACTCCGATCTAAGCGATCTGGCCACTGAAGATGGAACCTACGGTTTCGGATCTGAAAGTTGTGGAAGCAACAACTTCCCAAATCACTTCATGTGCGCCTTCATCAACGCGGGCGACACTTCTGGCAACCGCGGTAACAATGGTAACGCCGGCAATGGCACCGACCCGCCCAACGCCGCCAATGGCCGCAATGGTGGCAATGGAGGAGCAGTCAAACCCCCCACCATAATCAACGAGCAAACCGGCGAACGCGTCGTGATCAGGCTCAACGAGCAAGAGTGGGAACGCTGCCGCAAAGCCCTACGAGGTACACCTCTACCCTTCGGGTCCCCACAAGAACTGCTGATGGGCTACCACTGGCTCCTAAAGGAGGAATTCAAGCGCCAGAAACAAGCAATCGCGGAACTTGAGGCGCGTAAAAAGGCGGCAGACGAGTCAAGCCTTCGTCGCGCTGGGCTCTCCTCCTACGGAGGATCCTCCTCAAGAGGCAACGAGCAACTCGCTAGAAAGAGGCAATCGCGGATGGCTCACCTCACCGAACAAGAATGCATAGACACCGCAAAAGTCCTCGACTTCGTCTCTATGACACTCGACACAAGAGGCAACGTGGTTCCCAGGACGCCACAAGCCACAGTAATGGCGACCACCATGTACCTTCTCCATAACCAGCCACCGGCTGGAGATCCGCACACGGCCATGCACCGATCTACGATCGCAGGCCTAGGACTAATCGAGGCCGCCCTCGACAAAGAACCAGTACCAGACCCAAAAAAGGGCAAAGCGTTAGCAAGACGCTACTCCTCGCCCTCGTCAAGCGATGACAATCACGACCTGTCTCGACGCCGCCGCTCACGACGACACGATCGCAACTACGATGCACGCGACGAGCTCACGCAGCGCAAGATCGACAAGTCAAGGGCACGACGTGCTCGGTCGATTGATTCAGAAGAAGAAGATGGGGAGCTCTGCGGCACCAGATGCTTCAGCAAATCCATCAGGCAAAAGCGAATGCCTAAAGGGTTCAAACTCCCATCGGAGAACCCGAAATTCGACGGTCTGCAGGACCCCAAGATCTGGCTGGAGGATCACATCTCCTCAGTCAGGCTGCACGGAGGCAGTCGAAGTACTGCCATGCAATGCTTGCAGCTACAGCTGCAGGGCGCCGCCCGAGCATGGCTCAATAACCTCCCACGCGGATCCACTCGCAGCTGGGATGAGCTGGTCTACAGCTTCGTACGCAACTTTAAGGGCACGTACAAATGCCCCGCTTCAATCGAAGAACTGAGATGCTGCCATCAAAAATCTAGCGAATCGCTGTGCTCTTACATCCAAAGATGGTCCATCATCAAGAACTCCGCGGAGAACATCTCGGAAGACCGCGCGATTGATGCATTCAACGGTGGTGTCCACCGCATGGAACTCAGGGAGGATCTAGGCCGCTCAAAGCCCAAGACCATCGACCACCTGATGGAGATCGCGAATCGGTGGGCTGATGGAGAAGATTCGCTGAAGAACCGCGTTCACTCTGACGAGGAAGCAGAACTCAGACGCGACCGCCGGGGCAAACATCGTTTGCGCGTCTACGATGATCGCGATGACGTCAACATGGTTGCAGCTGGCTATGTCGATAGATGCGACGATAACCGCAACAGCGGATACCGCAACAATGGATACCGCAGTGGCGGATACCGCGACTCCAGGAAAACCACGCAAGTGTGGCAACGCCGCACTCGCGATGAAGCACCCGCGACTTCCATCGAGGACAAACTACCCGGGCCATGCACGGTACACTTCTACATCGACAAGCATGATGGCAAGAGGAAATCTAGTCACCTCCTCAAAGACTGCCACGAGTTCCTCAAGCTACATGAGGGGTTGGTTCGGATGAACCGCAATGCAGTCGAAAGAGGCTACGGAACCGCTCCAGGCGCAGTGGCACATGGCGCACCACCACCACCACCTGGGCCACCCCCGAACGGAGCTGCACCGGACCAGCATCACGGAGGCGAACCATACCCACGGGCCATGGGCACCATGATGATCCAAAAGGGACGCCCCTCCAACAGGGTGCAGAAGGCCATCACTCGCCAAGTCAACTTGGCCATGCACTCGCCACCATCCACCACTGAGTACCTCAGTGGCAGTGAGTCATGCATTACCTTCGACAAACGCGACCATCCGCCTCAAGTACCTCGCCCTGGTAATTGCCCCCTCATACTCGAGGCGCAAATTGGAGGTTTCGACATGAGTCGCGTCTTCATGGATGGCGGAAGCGGTATCAACCTCATATTCGCAAGTACCTTGCGAGCAATGAGGATCCCTCTAACCTGCTTAGAGGCATCGGACACAACGTTCCACGGCATCGTCCCAGGAAAAGGCGTATACCCCCTGGGCAAAATCAACCTCGACGTCATATTCGGCACGCCGAAGAACTTCCGGCACGAGCGCATCGACTTTGAAGTTGTCGACTGGCCCTCACAATACCACTACATCCTCGGGCGTGTCGCATTCGCTAGGTGCATGGTAGTACCCCACTACGCCTACCTGCAGATGAAAATGCCAGGTCCAAACGGCGTCATCACGATCAACGGGAGTTTCGAGCGATCTGACAGTTGCGACAGGGAATTCAACAGAATCTCCCAGTCCTTCGGCATGCAGGAGGAACTCGCGCGATTGAAAGAAACGACAGACAATAGTCTGCCCCCCCTGAGTAGGCCAAGCTCACCTGACCTCTCCTTCGACTCATCTGTGCACACAAAGAAGGTGCAGGTCCATCCATCAGATCCCGCTAAAATGGCCCTCATCGCCAACAACTTGAGTCCCGCATAGGAACTCGCGCTCGTCGAATTCCTCCGTGAGCACTGGGAAATTTTCGCCTGGTGTCCTGCGGACATGCCAGGAGTTCCCAGGGAATTCGCCAAGCACGCACTCAACGTCAACCCTGACGCAAGGCCAGTCAAGCAAACAATCAGGCGACTGTCTAAGCCATGAGCATAGGCAGTCGAAATGGAGATCAACAGACTCCTTGAGGCCAAATTCATACGCAAGATCAAGGAAAGCACTTGGCTTGCCAATACGGTGCTGGTGCCAAAAAAGGACACGGATATCCTGCGGATGTGCGTGGACTTCACTTCTCTTAACAAGCACTGCCCAAAAGATCACTTCCCGCTACCACGGATCGATCAAATCATCGACTCCACTGTTGGATGCGAGCGCCTTTGCTTCCTCGACGCCTACTCAGGCTATAACCAAATTCGAATGAAGGAGGAAGACCAGGAGAAGACCGCGTTTACAATGCCCTTTGGCGTGTTCTGCTACAACACAATGCCCTTCGGGCTAAAAAACGCAGGAGCCACGTACCAGAGGTGCATGCAGGCCTGCCTCAAAGAGCAACTTGGTCGCAACATCCAAGTCTATGTCGACGACATAGTAATCAAGACCAAGGAAGAAGCCTCCCTAATCGACGACTTGCGCGAAACCATCGCCAACCTCGATCGCTACCGGATAAAACTCAATCCGGACAAATGCGCCTTCGGTGTACCCTCTGGGCAACTGCTCGGGTATCTCATCTCCGCGAGAGGGATTGAGGCAAACCCGAAAAATATAAAGGCCATACTGGCCATGGAGAAGCCAAAGAACATAAGGGGCGTTCAGCAACTAGCTGGGCGAATCGCGGCCCTCAGTCGATTTATCAGTCGAATGGGAGAAAAGGCGCTGCCCTTCTATCAGCTCCTCCGCAAAACCGACAAATTCGAGTGGACCAATGAAGCGCAAGAAGCATTCGAAGACCTCAAGCGCCTGCTATCCACCTCGCCAGTATTGGTAACTCCACAAGAAAGGGAGCCACTGCTGCTGTACATCTCCGCCACCAACCAAGTGGTTAGCATAGTGCTCGTCGTCGAACGGGCCGAGGAAAACAAGGTCCACGGCGTACAACGCCCGGTATATTACCTCAGCGAGGTCCTCACGCCAACAAAACAGCGGTACCCGCACTATCAGAAGCTGGCGTACGACGTCTTTATGACCGCCCGGCGACTGCGCCACTACTTCCAGGAACACCCAATCGTGGTAGTCAACGACGCCCCATTGGGACATATCCTCAATAACCCTGACGCCACAGGGCGAGTCGTGCTTTGGGGAATCGAACTGTCTCCACGAGACATCACATACGAAAAGCACGGCGCAATCAAGTCGCAAGTTCTCCCGGACTTCCTCGTACATTGGATGGAAAACCAACTCCCAGACAAGCCAGACATGGCCTACCTCTGGACAATGCACTTCGATGGGTCCAAGAGAAAAGATGGAGCAGGAGCAGGTGTCATACTGACATCGCCTCAAGGGGACAAGCTAAAGTACGTCCTGCGAATGCAGTTCACAGTCTCAAACAACGAGGCTGAATACGAGGCCCTGTTACACGGGATGAGGATGGCAAAAGCCTGCGGCGCAAAGAGGCTAATCATATATGGCGACTCCAAGCTGGTCATAAACCAAACAATGCACGAGTGCGACGCACTAAACGACAACATGATCGCATACCGACGACCTCTACGACACACTTGAAGGAGACTTCGATGGCTGTGAGTTGCGACACATAGGTCGCGAAAGCAATGAGGAGGCGGACGCACTCGCCAACATAGGTTCCACCTGCGCACCCATACCACCTGGGGTATTTCTCGAGCGCATATGCGAACGCTCCATCAAGCGAAAGGCCGCAGAGAAGAAAACAAGCGCAGCAATGGACTCGGGGGCTACGCCACCCAATGAGCCAATGCCAATTAATGACTTGGAGCTCGACACAGGACTCGAGGGACCAATGAGCGTCATGATGATCGAACAATCCTGGATGCAGCCGTACATTACGTACCTCCTCAACAAGCGCCTACCGGACGACCCGACAGATGCACGACACATCGCGCGACGCTCCAAGGCATTCGCCGTTATCAACGGCGAACTGTATAAATGCAGCATCACAGGCGTGTTACAACGATGCGTCTCCCTATCCGATGGAAGAGCAGTCCTCCTCGACATCCATGATGGGACCTGCGGGCACCACGCCGGCAGCCGCGCCCTCGTCGCCAAAGCTCTACGAGCTGGATTTTACTGGCCCACGGCCATGCGCGACGCCAAGGATATAGTCCAAAAGTGCAACGCCTGTCAGCGATTCGCGGACAAGCCACACGCACCAGGCACAGAACTACGGCCTATTCCATTGGCCTGGCCCTTCGCCCAGTGGGGACTCAACATGGTTGGCAAACTTCCAAGGTCCTCGCAATGAGGCTATGTCTACCTCTTGGTCGCAGTCGACAAATTCACCAAGTGGATCGAGGCCATGCCAGTGACCAAGCAATCAGGGCACAACGCAGTCAAGTTCTTCGAGTCCATCGTCTATCGCTTCGGCGTGCCACACAGCATCATCACCGACAACGGAACGAACTTTACATCCAAGGAGTTCCAAGATTTTTGCGAGAACCTGGGGATCAACATCAGCTATGCCTCAGTCGCACACCCGCAGACCAACGGTCAGGTATAAAAGGAAAACGGGCTCGTCTGCAGCGGCATCAAGAAGCGACTCCTCCGGCCACTCGAACAAGTCGCGGGCTGCTGGCCAAAGAAACTACAATCCGTACTCTGGATCCTGCGTACAACTCCAAATAGCGCCACCGGCTACACACCATTCTTTATAGTACATGGAGCAGATGCAGTACTACCCGCCGAGGTATGGTACAGAGCGCCACACGTAGTCGCCTACAGCAAGAAGGAGTCATCCCTCGCACTCGAAGACTCCGTCAACCTCCTTGACGAAGCAAGAGAAATCGCCGCAGAAAGATCTACGATCTACCAGCAGAACCTGCGCAACTACCATAGCAGAAGGCTTCGCCCAAGATCCTTCGTCGAAGGTGACCTGGTCTTGCGAATGAAGCAGCAGGGGTATCTTAAACTCGAGTCCCCCTGGGAAGGACCATACGTGATTACAGAAGTAATCCCAGGTGGCGCCTATCGCCTTCAAGATTCAGAGACAGGAGTCGCATACTCCAATCCTTGGAAAGTCGCACAACTGCGACGCTTCTACCCTTAGTCGTTTCTTCTTTATTTTTGCATCGCAAATAAGGCTATTCAGCCAAGGCTACTTAGCCGCACATTGTACTACGTACCGTTCTCCAAATAAATAAAAGCTAAGTGCCCCAAAACTCCGTGTTTCTCTTTTCTTTTGTCAATTTTCACACTCAGGGGCTACGCCACCCTATATACATAAGTTCTTCGAACAATAACGTGACATCCTGAGTAGCTGGCGCATCAATCGAACCCCTTAACACAAACACAACCCAGCTGCCACGCAGCTGACAGGTTGACAGGGAAAAGACACAAAGATGACCAGGCTAACAAAAAGGACTCGCACAAGTGCAACACACCACATGCTTATAAAGCTATTTGTATATATTCAACAGTAAATTATCTACAAAATATATATGAGCTTTACAACACCAGTACACTTATATGCAGGATACATATTTGGCTACCCTTGCAACAGAAGAACATTAGTCTATTCCTCGAAGAAGTCGACAATTTCCTCGGTGGGATGATCCACCGCTTGATAATGCGGCACCATGTTCCAGGAAGATCCTGCGGGTGGCATTGGTGGCCCAGATGCAATGGCGGCGACATCCACGTCAGGTCTGTGCAAACGCACCACAGAGAGCGCAGCCTTGGCACCAGCCACCAGCTGCTGCCTCACGCACTCGCGAACCGCGGACATATCTTGAAATTTTGTTAGAAGGGCCAACAGGCTTGATGGAGTATCATCCAACGGGAACATCGCCCGGTAGATGTTCTTCAAACACGACTGCGACTTCTTCAAAAAGAGCAGCACTCGCGAGGCGCGATCCTGTAGGGTCGCTAACGCAGTCGTACGATCATGATCTACCCAGAAGTATCCACTCTACTGAAGTTACTCTTGGGTGAGATCATGAAGGCGGATGGCAATCATATCCCTCTCCTCCTGCGGAAGGCGTGCGCTAACAACTACACGAAGCAGCATCAACAGCATGAGTACAACGTACCATTGCGATTAACTACAAAGGAAAAGACGAGGATGAGCAAACTAACACTTAAACTGGTCGCCCAGCTGCGTCACCTCGCCAAGCAGATATTGCTCGCGGGCGGCGGCTTTTTCAGCCTTTGACTTCCACATGTCTGCGCTACCACGGATCACAGGCAACTCACGCTCCAGCTGCTTAACGCGATCACGAAGTCGCGAAAGCAAGGAAAGCTCCTCTACTCTAGAGCAAGGTGGTGCCATTGTATCCTCAAGAGATGGCGAGTCCGGGGTTCCCCCCATAGGGCCACTTGACGTACCCTACCAAAAAATCAAGCCAGAAGCAAAATAAGGCGACCAACTCAAAAGTCAAAAGTAACAGGTGCATTCAGGATCAATAAAAGTATGTACAAACACATTCGCCAACAGGCATGATCTCCAATCAAAAGAGCGAGTTCATCAGCTATTACAAGAAACTAACTACGGAGCAGCTGGCTTCTTCGACTTTGAGGACCTCGGGGGCTTCATCAAGTCCGTGGCAGTATCAGATGCCACTGACTTTCCGCCGGCCCCTGAGGCCGAAGTTTTCGCCGCCTTCTTTGCGCGATTGAGCTCCTCCGAATACTTGGCAACGGTGTTTATCAAGGAATGACCATATTTGGCATAGGCAGTCGCAAAGGGAGCGAACACTACCTGCTGACCATCCGCGCCAACAGGCATTGTCTTTGACACCGCCGAGGGATCCACTTCGACTCCGTGGGCTTGCACCATGGCTAGCGACATGGTCGCGCCAGCTGCGTGGAGGGATTTCTTGTACGTGGTAGGCACACCCCCAGTGAGTGACTCCACCAGCTCCTCCACATTGTCGACCAGCTCCGCCTTCGGCATCAACTCCTCCCGGAGGCGACTCAGGGTGGCCTTGGCTTTGGACAACGTATTTTGGACAGCGGCGCTATGGTCTTCGACCGCCGATACCGCGCCCGCCAGAGCGTCACCGCGACCAAGGACTCGTGGATCAAAACTCAAGCCACGAGCATCTAGACCAAAATACACACACGGGTCAAAATTCTAATGCCACCGGCGCTACAGAGGAAGAGAAGAACATCAATAAAATATCCACCAAGTAAAGGTACCTGAGAGGGCCTTGGGGACTGAGAACAGTTGCTCTTCGAACAACTTCTCCCTGGCCGCAAAGGAGGCACGCAGAGCCTCTTCGCGCTTCTAGGCTTCATCACGAGCCGCGATTGCCTCGTCGCGCCCCTGAACAGCTGCGGCCAGAGTCTTTTCCAACGTGGCGACATCACGCAATAAAGCATTATGCTCAGCTATAGGGCAGTCAAAAATTTGGCTGTCAGTCGATTATACCAAAATACACAGAAGACGACAAGAATAAGTATAGACCACTCACTCTCAACCACGCGGTGGCGCTTCTCCAGCATCGCATGATGGCGACCTATCGCCATCACTTGCTCGGCCACCTGTGCGGCTTCCTTTACAAGGAGCTGTCGCACAAAACAAGGAATCAGCAGAAGGCAACAAAGGGCGCTGACTGCCAAATTATAAAAAAAAGAGAGATAAAGATATACTTACATGGTCCTCCAGCGACTCCGAAGAAGATTGCTGAACCATCATCCAAGCTACTACTCGATGCTCCCCTACGTGAGGAGAGCTCGAAGAATTGTGCCCGGAGTGGGCCGCCGCCGGAGGAGAAGGCGCACGGTCGACCTCTATCTTGGCCTTTGAGGTCGCGACTCCTGATTCCTTCAAAAATTCGACGTCACCAGAAGATGACGACGCCTCTTGACTGCAAGACAAAATCCGCACTCAGAAAAGGAAAACTCCAGGGAAAAGCCAACAAGAAGAAAACAAGTGACGAGTGAATGCACTAGCAAACTTACCAGTCAAATCTATCAAGATCAAATGTGGCCTCCGTCGACTCCGACAAAGACTCCTTGGGCAATTGCATCTTCTTGCGAGAAGACGGTGCCACAGCCCTCACAGGAACGGCGGGAATTGGCGACTCCGCACCAACAGCCGCGCCTCCTAGAGTGGAAGGAGTCGACGCGTCGGAATCCTCGCTACGCGAACGCTTGCGAGTATCCGGACTCTCGGACTCGGGGGCTTCCTCTTCCACATCGGAAGGGAGAGTCGACTCAGACTGGTCCTCTTCCAAAGTTTCACGAGGAATGATACCCTCAGGGAGGGGAGGCATGCAAGGCGACACCACCCACTCCTGCATACAAAAAGTAAAACAGATAAGCAACAGAAGACGCAATCGAGAAAATACGCTACTACGTAGCACAACCATACCTCAGGAGGAGGATTCGAAGCATCGAAAGGAGGAACGACTGGCTCATTCGGAAGCACATCCTTGAGGGTATACTTCATGACCAGTCGCACCCTCTTATCTACCTCACTCGCGGACATGCCATCGGCAGACACGCGAGTGGGATCATCAGCGCCACCCCATTGGAACATGGGATGGACCCTGGCCTGGAGAGGCTGGACGCGACGACGCAGCCAAGTCCTGACAAGGGCGCAGCCTCCCTCTTCTGCAGCTATGCGACTCTCGAGGTCGCAGACGCGCTGATATAACACGTCTGTCTCTGCGAGTTCAGAAGGCATGATCACGTTCTTCCAAGAACGCATCTTCTTGCAGGGAGTCGCGGGATCGAAGGGCGCGAGTCCAAAGTGCTCGTCCATGGACTTCTGGCCGCGCACATAAAACCATCTGTCCCTCCATCCCTGGACGGACTTGGTGAGCTTGATATCGAAGTAGGTGGCGGATGGGTCAACATGGATTCCGCAACCACCTACGTCATAAACTAAAGAGCCAGATGCGGACTGACGCTTCAATTTAAAAATGCGTTTGAAAAGACCAAAGTGCGGCTTGATTCCGAGCCAGCACTCGTAGAGAGTGATGAAACAAGTGATGTGGAGGAGAGAATTTGGGGACAGCTGATGGAGCTGGAGCCCATAGAAACACAGAAGACCCCGAAGAAAGGGGTGAAGAGGCAAGGAAAGACCGCGAATGATGAATGCAAGAAACATCACTCGATAACCAGCGGGAGGCACAGGAACGGTCTCACCGCTAGGGACGCGCGAGTCGGCGACTGATGCAGAAATCACTCCGTCTTGGCGAAGAAGACGGAGATCCGACGCCTTGATGATAGAGGGGTGCCATGTGCCATTCGTCACGCGCGTACCCGCAACCTTCTTCTTCCCGGCGGCGGCGGCACTAGTGGCCGCAGCAGCGGAGCCACCCCTCTTCTTCGCTGCAGTGAGGGTGGCCGTGGAATCAGCGACATCGCCTCCCTTCTTCTTTCCCATTGCGCAGCGGCGATGAGAGTGAAGAAAATAGCTGGGGAACGAACGGAGCTGGTCCAGCGTCGTGGAGAAGATGGGCGCAGAGAAAAGCAGGAAAGCAAAGGGCAATGGCGATGGCAGCAAGGAAGAAAGAACACAAATGGGAAAATTACCGCCGCGGCATCGCTACTTAACCGCTAGAAGATGCAATCCAACGGCTGACAAAAACCCTATTGGACGTGTGGCACGCATCGCGTAGGACACGTGGAGAAGAGGAAGCGCGAACCGTCCCCCCACTTCTACCATTACGCGCGGAAATCGAGGAGGCACAGTTAAAAATAAGATTACGCACGCCCAGTCAAATCAATGTCAGAAAGTGGGACCCACAGCTCGTCACGTCCCGTCAAAATCGCTCACGCGGGCAACTAAGGTCATATAAGCATCAACACTGACGTCATCAAGGCTATGCAGTGGAGAACTTCGACTATTTTAGTCCTTGCTGGAGTCTTCGACTCCATCAAGAACTCGGGGGCTACTCCCATAGGGAGCGCTGGCCGCGCCCCCTATGACTTTTCTTTTTCTTGTTGCAGGAACATGGACAATCACAAAAAGCAAACCCAACCACTCGAAACACGGTTCGATTATGAACATGGGTTACTCCCATAGGGAGCGCCGAAAACAAGAAGGCAAAAGACGACAGCAGTCGCGAAAATATTTTAACCACCTGAGTCATCGACTGAAACAAGCAGGCAAAAGACGACAGCAGTCGCGAAAGGGTTTTAGTACCTGCCTGGGTCATCAACTGAACAAGCAAGCAAAAGACGACAACAGTCGCAAAAGTTTTTAGTCCCTGCCTAAGTCTTCGACTCAACCAGGCACTCGGGGGCTACTCCCATAGGGAGCGCTGATCGCACACCCTATGATTATTTGAACAAAAAACTATGTGTTGATAACATCCACACTTGAAACTCATGGCGACACCGCCTCATAATTTTCCTCCTACAAAGAGACTGCGTCTCCTGGGTTACCCGAATCGTCTCCGCGATTATAAAATTCGGATGCCACGCCTACGGCGTGAAGGTAAGACCTGAATAAGGCCTGGCAACGCATTTAACTGCGCATGACCAGAAACATATCCGTGCCCACAGGCACGATGAACATGCCTTGATGGACGCGTCGAGTGCTCACACCCATATAACTGGAATTTGACTCCTGTAAGACCTCCGCGGCCTGAGTCAAATTACACCAGCACTTTTTCGGATTCGAGTCCGGGGACTCGAATTCGAGTAGATGGCGTTGTTTCACCCTAAGGTGGTTAACTGATACCGATACTTCGGTTATATCAGGCACGTATATCAACAATCCCTATGACACAAATAAAAGCAATCGAAATATACTCATTCAGGCACTCGAAGGCTTCAAAAGTCCCCAGTCGAATCTGCGATTCCACTGGACACTCGGGGGATACTGACATGGGTATACCCTACAGGTACTCGAGCTTGGTATATACGGCCCAAATACGTACAGACCCACGGTGTCGCCAAGGCCCAGATGGAGGGACTCGAGTAACCTATGGACTCTCAATTGCTTGAAGGACAAGAAGAAGCTAAAGATAGAAAGTTTAAAGGGGAAAACCCTAACTTGTAACCGACTCGACCTGCTACCCGAGACCTAGCCTATCTATATAAAGGCTAGGAGGGGGCGGCGAGGAGGACACACGCAACCCTAGTTTCCACAACCCTCGCCAGATTTTGTCTGTGCACCATTGTAACTTTCGACTCCCTCGATAATTCCACGAGCAGACAAGCAGGAGTAGGGACCTCTACGAGGCCTGAACCTGGGTAAATCCTTTGTCCCCTGTGTGCTTGTTTGCTAGCCGATAGATGTCTCCAGCGCTCCCTCCTTCTCCAAAACCCAAGTCCATAACAATGGGCATTGACGAGTTAAACCCTCGTAAGTTGGTGTGCCAAATTCCTAGAGGGTCAAGTTTGGGCCCTATCAGTTTTGACCGTTCTATCGCTGCCATCGTGGCTGACATGTAGACTTGCAGCATTGGCGGCAACATCCATTCCCCATTCCAAATTAATGGCTGAGATTGTCAAAGAAAGTACTACTCTCTCCGATCCAAATTAGTTGACTCAAATTCGTCAGATATGGATGAATCTAATACTAATTCATGTCTAGATACAATCGAATATAGACAAATCTAAATTAACTAATTTGGGTCGGAGGGAGTACTACATATGAATCAGCTTTAGAGCATATCCACCGTCCTCACTGCTCAAATACATATCAATTTTGATTAAAATCATACATATTTCGATCAAATTTATACAAGCCCACCGGAGATTGTCAAAGCAAGTACTACTATTTATGAATCAGCTTTAGAGCATATCCACCGGTCTCACATCTCAAATACATATCAAATTTATTCAAATCATAAATATACTTTAAGTCACAGAATTTTGGTTCAAATTGGGCTCAAATTTGTCCCAATTTTAAGTGGACGGTGAGCTAGCTGCCCCACCCTGTGGTATGTGTACTCCAAGAAGTACGGGCAAAGTGCTCCCATCCATCCGGCCATGAGGTACATCCGGCCTTCACCGTTGAAGTGCACCTCGACGTGCCAGCCGTGGCCATGACCTGCCTCCCACAGCTTCGGTTCACGAGGGCTTGATCTGCACCGTCGTAGTGATGTTACATATAATGGCTTCCATCGGTGCCTTTCATCGATGACCACTATGGGCACCACCGCCATCGCACTGATATTGCGGATGATGGCTTCCATCGGTGCCTTTCATCAGCAATGGATCTGAGGATGTGAACGGAAGTGAGACATACAGAGACAAAAAAATCCAGATGCTTATATCCTCACTGCCGCACGGTGTTCCAGTCGCCACGCTTAGATCCATGCTGCCGCAAGCCGTTCCGACCCCCACGCTTAGGTCTGCGCCGCCGCATGCCGTTCTGATAGCCATGCTTAGGTCCATGCCGCCGCACGCCGTTCCGACCTCCACGCTTAGGTCCGCGCTGCCGCACGCTGTTCGGACCGCCACGCTTAGATCCGCACCGCCGTGCGATGGAGAAAGGGAGGGAGATACATCTAGCCCGTCGGGCTCTCCTCTCCGTACAGGGTAGGTGTGCGCATCGGGAGAGACAGATGTCCAGCCCATCGGATCATGATGTATCTAATGGTGGTTGGCCAAGATCCGTGTGACATACATCTCGACCAATCAGAGCGCAGCCAAACTGAGATATGAGAGAGGGGGAAAGTGAGGAAAACTTTAGCAAGAGGGGAAAAGTGAGGAAAACTTTAGCGGGAGGGAAAAAATGAGTAGAGCTAAGGAAAACAAGGGCACTCAGATTAAAAAATGAGCAAGGGAAATTCAAGCTTTTGGCATAAAAAATAGAAAATGTGTTATTTGAACAAAATAATCCATCTTGGCCGACATTATATTGTTTGCAACAAAAAGATACACAAGTGCTAAAAATTTGGCCTCATTTAGACAAAGTATATTTTGGGATGGGTTATTTTGGAGGTTGATTGAGTAGAATCCATGCATCTTCATAGCTAGTAGCTCATTCCAAGAAGGGTTTAAGAAGTGGTTTAGGGGATAAGTCGATTTCTCTTTATTTCCTTTTCCTTTATTATTCATGCTAGGTTGTAGGTAACGTAACAAGACTCCATGCGAAGGTTGCACTATGTTTTGACTTTTCTTTGAATTAAACTAACACTAAAACCATTTTTTGAATTTAATCACTTAGAAAATAAAAATGTGGCTGATTACAAATAAATCCAAAATTTCCAATTTCATATGGCAAATCAATCCAAGATACACAAGTGTGCTAGATTTTGGATCAATTGGTCAATGTTTGCTATGGTTTAAGCCATAAACTATCTTAACCCCATGTGTTGACCACATGTCGAGGGCAAAACTGAGTAGTGCTAAGCAACTAGGTGGATGACCATAGAAACTTGCAGTAACACATACATTATGAGATTATCCAACATACAAACTTGGGAGCGTCACACTAGTTCAAATTCAATACAAACATTGACAATAGTTCAAATTCATCATACAAATTCAAATTAATAATTCAAATTCATTTTTTTCTTGCTCCTAGTGTTCTTCGTCGGGTTCACCACCTTGCTCTGGGTGATCCTAGCTGGAATATTCACGAAGTCCACCATCAACTTCTTTCGTCTGTTCCCTTTGTTTTTTCTCTGCATCCAATGAATCAAGTGCTTCAGTCTGTCATACAATTGGTTCAATCACGTTTCGATCCATTGGTTCATATGGTTCAAAATGCATTGGCATCATTTCTTCAATATCCTCTTGTGTAATTCCTTTACTTTTGAACTCTTCTTCCAATGAATAAATTGCTTTATTCTCCTCTTGATCCATTGGTTCAAACTCCTCTCGATCCATTGGTTCAATCTCCCCTGCACTTGGTTCAATCTCCTCTAGATCCATTGGTTCAATCTCCCCTGCATTTGGTTCAATATCCCCTGCGTTTGGTTCAATCTCCCCTGCATTTGGTTCAATCTCCTCTCGATCAGTTGGTTCAATATGCAATGTATCCATTGCTTCATTCTCCTCTCGTTCAAATACTTGATTCTCATCTGCATTTGCTGCTCCCGCCTGATCATCCATTCCATAAGCTATGTCTACTGCATTTTTACAAAGCCTAACAATGTTCCCTAGGATCGCACAATCTTTGCACTTACATCGTCGAGGTGGTGCACCATCCTCTGCACTAGCTCTCATCCTATTCTTCCTTGGCCTACCTACTGGTCTAGTAAAAACTGGAGGGTATAGCTTGAAGCCTGGATCCACTTCCATCCATTGGTCTTTTCCCAACAAGGCTGGAACATTCTGAGCATATGCTGCCTTAAATTTGGCAACAGAGAAATACTCTGACACGTACTGATCGGCTTCACCCTCTTCACCCCCTAGAACTCCCATGAAAAACAATGCATGTATACAGGGTTTCCCATGGAGCTGTCATTGCATGCAATGGCATGTCCTATCAACCAAACTCGTTGGATATCTCCATTGCCTATCTTTACTGTTAGTGTACGTTACCTCAGCCTCCATTCCTCTTCTAATGCATTTCATCTTCAATTGTTTTCCCTGTCATGCAAAGCCTCAATCAAAGATGGGATAATAAGATGGCTAGCATATACTGTTGATACAATTCTTTGACGCAAATCGATCTTTATCATGATCATCTGCCTAATCTTATCAAATATTTACCACAGCATAAGCTTTTTGAATGACTTGACCTTTGCATTGAAACTCTTTGCAAGGTTACTTGTTACATAGTCTACCTTGCAAATTTCATTGAATTGGCTTCTTGACCACACCATTCCATGATGTGCATCCAAGTACTCCTTCACCGCAGGTTATTGTTTATACAACACTTCCAAATGATACAAATGCTTCTTCAAACTTCATGTGTATGAAGTTGGCCATAGGTTGTCAATATAAACTTTACGCTTGATTTTTTTGTAAAATTCTACACTAAGTGTCGCATACATTCCCTATGCTCCACTCCGGGGAATACTTCTTCTATTGCTTTCTCCAAACCTTTGCAAGTGTCCGTGTGGATAGTAAGTCCTGCTGGATGACCTATAAGGTTGCACAAATTCTCCAGAAACCAAGTCCAACTTTCCTATAACTCAATCTCCAAAACTCCAAAAGCAACAGGGAACATCCCATTGTGGCCATCAACTATAGTAGTAGCTACTAGCTGTCCTTTAAATCTGCCATGAAGAGTTGTTGCCTCCACGGACAAATAAGGCCTGCAACCATCTAGAAACCCTTACCAGCAAGCTTTGAAACAAACAAAAGCCTTTCTAAAGCACTCCTTTTCCATTGTCTTCCCTCTTATTTTTTACTGAACTTTATGCATGTCTATTTGTACAACACTACCTGGACTAGCCATCTCCACTTCAGCTTTGAAGCTGTAAAGCAACTGAAAACTTTCATTCCATGGAACATTGATCCTATAAAGAGCCATTTCCTTTGCATAGAACATCCTCATGTAAGGCACTGTAATATTAAACTTTTGAGAAACTTCTTCTATGAGCGATGTTGCACCAAGTGATGGGTTCGCCCTCATCCAATCCATGGTTGCATCTACCAACCACCTAGTCTTTGCTAGTTTTGTTTTGTCCTTTGGCTGGCCCCTTGAGTTGGACAGGAATGTTCGAACCGGTTACTTTTTATCTGAAACATAATGAAAATGTCAGGTGCAGTTAACAAACTCTACACAATGATCTTAAATATAGAACTGGTTGTAATACCTAAACCAAACTGCTCCTAAGCATAGTGGATGCATGCATCCGCCACCTACACCTCTTGTATGGGTACTTTACTATGAACCTTGCTGGCTCAGGCTCACTTTTAATAACATCATAATCATTATTGGTGTGGATGCAATATGTAGTAAGGGCATAATGACAGTCCCGCATCATTTCAAATACGGTGCCTTCTGAAATCTGAGGATTGTTCCTATCCCACTCAATTACTGGCAAGTCCTCACCATCATACTCGAAAACGAGACTGTCATTCTTCTCCTCGTTCTCTTCGTCATCAGTGTCATCGAATCTGGCACCGTGGGCCATTTCCTCCATGTATTGATCCTCTAGTGCCTGTTTACTGAATCTATCTACCAGTTCAGGATACATCAACTCATCCTCATCATGTAGTGGAGATGCTCCCTCGTTAGGCTCTGCTTTGTCCTCCACATCGGCTGCACGAGCGATTTGGCTTACACTCGCAGTGCGAAGAGATGGTATTGCTATGAACCTAAAAGGAGCACAGGGGCGGACACTATTAGCAGAGACAGCAGAGACACATGATGCCCGACCACCTGATGATGCTTGAGCACTAGATGATGCTTTAACCCTCTTTCTCATGTGTTCAACTTTAGGTTGCACATGGAGACAAATTCGACCAAAACGTTCGGCAGCGTTCAAAGAGAAAAGCATTACCAGATCAGCTTCGCTAGTTAGTGGGGGCAATCTTTGCTCGATAATGTTAAAATATTGCAAATCAACTGAATCGCCATTGCTCCAGGGGAATTTAGAATAGATTTTATCTTTCAAATCTCTAAGAGTTATGGAGGTTGCAACCACTGCTGGGAAGTAAAATTCAGAGAGATACTGTTCACAACCACGAATTACGCTAGTATCCAGTTTAACCGCCAACCGAAATGCCAGCGCTGGATCAATCCTATTCGAAAAGCAAGGCAGTTAGTTGAGCACCAGAAGTTCGCGCTCAATTACTGCCTATAATCAATCTACAAAGGGAAAAAATGCTTACCCAGATGGAATCCATGTGTTAGATCCCTCCGATTCCACCCAATCTTCTCCGCGATCAACGGGGAGGACTGATACACGAGCCGGCGTTGCATACTGTTCCACGAAAGGGGTAGATCTAGCGGGGGCGGGAGCGGAGCCATAGGTGGAGTGGGCTCCGCGGCTAGAGGGAGGGGACGGCTCGGCGGCCGAGGATGACATAAGGTAGGAGGGCACGGCGGCGGGGGAGCGGAGGGGCGGTGTGGGAGCTGTTCCAAGCTCGGGGGAAGCGAATACTTTGGGTGAGCGAGAATGGCCGGTCCGACGTGTCTTCATGCGGCCCCACCTTTCACCACGTATGCAAGACCAGTCCCAACACGGCCCCACCCTTCACCACATATGCAAGACCGGTCCCAACGCGGCCCACCTGTCAGCATGTAATGGTCGAGGCTACGTAACGTAACGCTCAACGAATGACCCGCCCCAACACGGTCCCACCGGTAAGCATATAACGGTCAAGCCTTTGACCTGACGGCATCCCTCCGTACAAGCGTCTATGAGGGTTTTAGAATAGAGAGAGAGCGGAAAGTGAGAAAAAGTTAAGCGACTGGTGAAAACTGAGTACAACTAACGAATCGGGGGCACAAAAATAGAAATCCCAACCAAAAATGGTAACCAAGATTTAAATTAGAGTAGATCAGAACAATGTTGTACCATGGCTAAGTGAATATAATTGGAACTACTTTCATTCACTAGTACAAATGGGCCTTTGGTTCGGGCCACTAGTCCCGACCGTGGCTGGGGCCGGGACTAATGGTCCGAACCAGACGGCCCGAGGAGGCCGAGGTACTTTGCCCCGGTCCATAAGGAACCATTAGTCCCGGTTTGAGATACAAACTGGGACAAATGGGTCTGGGCACGCGCGCGTGCTCCTGGCAGAACCTTTAGTCCCGGTTTGTATCTCAAACCGGGACTAATGGCCGGGCCCTATATATATGCACCCAACCCTCCACTCTCTCCTGTTTTTTTCCTATGTGAGAGGTGGGTATAACTTTGTGCTAACATTTTTTCTTCATATGCACTAGAGGTGTTCGGTGAAATGCCTGTTAGAGCGATGCCACTTGAGTTCACACAAGACAAAATATGATATGAGGTGCCAGAGCGACACTTAAGGTTTCTCCTCTTTGTTTTGAAGTGTCCTAAAAGGTTAGCAACTATTTTCTCGTTTTGACCGCGCGGTACTAATTTAAGCATCGTGATTGCGTTTGATATATATATATATGCATGGTTGTATGATGCAGATGAGCCACCCATGGATGTACGATGACCGAAGCTCTGACGCTTACAGAGAAGGCGTGTGTTCTTTTCGCCTTGTGGCCGAGGCGAACAAGCGGCGGGATGGTTTTATGTGTTGTCCATGTGTTGAATGTCGGAATGAGCAGGCTCATACTTCCTCAAGAGTCATTCAGAGCCACCTGCTTCCGTCCGGTTTCATGTCCGGCTATAATGTTTGGACCAAGCACAGAGAAAGAGGGGTTATGATGGAAGACGGCGATGAAGAAGAGAACGATGATGACAACTACCAATCTATGTTCCCTGAATACGATGATACCGCAGTTGAAGATAATGAAGAAGAAGGGGGTGAAGAACGGGAACTAGATGAGCCCGTTGATGATTTTGGTCGGGTCATTAGTGATGCAAGGCGAGATTGCGACACAGAAAAGGAGAGGTTGCAGTATGAGTAGATGTTACAGGACTACAACATATTGCTGTATCCAACTTGTGAAGATGGCCAGAAGAAGCTGGGTAGCACACTGGAATTGTTGAAGTGGAAGGCAGAGACCGGTATGACTGACTCGGGATTTGAAAAGTTGCTGGTAATAATGAAGAAGCTGCTTCCAAGAAATAACCAATTGCCCTCCAGTACGTACGAAGCAAAGAAACTTGTCTGCCCTCTAGGATTAGACGTGCAGAAGATACATGCATGCCCTAATGACTGCATCCTCTACCGTGGCGAGAAGTACAAGAATATGGATAAATGCCCGGTATGCACTGCATTGCGGTATAAGATCAGAAAAGATGACCCTGGTGATGTTGAGGGCGAGCCACCCAGGAAGAGGGTTCCTGCCAAGGTGATGTGGTATGATCCTATAATACCATGGTTGAAACGTTTGTTTAGAAATAAAGAGCATGCCAAGTTGTTGCGATGGCACATGGAAGACCGTAAGAAAGACGAGATGTTGAGGCACCCTGCTGATAGTCGGCAGTGGAGAAAAATCGAGAGAGACTTCCCGGACTTTGCTGGTGACGCAAGGAACTTATGGTTTGGTCTAAGTACCAATGGCATGAATCCTTTTGGGGAGCAGAACTGCAGTCATAGCACCTGGCCCGTGACTCTATGTATCTACAACCTTCCTCCTTGGTTGTGCATGAAGCGGAAGTTCATTATGATGTCAGTGCTCATCCAAGGCCTGAAGCAACCCGACAACGACATTGATGTGTACCTAAGTCCATTAGTTGATGAACTTCTACAGTTGTGGGACAAACCAGGTGTACGTGTGTGGGATGAGCACAAACAGCAGGAATTTGACCTACAAGCGTTGCTGTTCGTAACCATCAATGATTAGCCTGCTCTTAGTAACATTTCAGGACAGACGAACAAAGGATACAATGCATGCGCGCACTGTTTAGATGAGACTGAAAGTATATATCTGGATAAATGTAGAAAGAATGTGTACCCGTACAATCGTTGTTTTCTTCCGCCCAGTCATCCCTTAAAGAAGAAAGGCAAGCATTTCAATGGCAAGGCAGAAACCCGGACGAAGCCTGTCCCCCGTAGTGGTGCTGATGTATTTGGTATGGTCAAGGATTTGGATGTAATCTTTGGAAAGGGTCCTGGAGGACAACCTGTTCCGAAAGACCCCATTACCGGACACGCACCCATGTGGAAGAATAAATCTATATTTTGGGACCTACCCTATTGGAAATTGCATGAGATCCGCTCTGCAATCGACGTGATGCACCTGACGAAGAATCTTTGTGTGAATATTCTAGGCTTCCTGGGCTTGTATGGGAAGGCAAAAGATACCCGGCAGCACGGAAGGACCAGCAACATCATAAAGGACGAGACGGCAAGCATCCAGGGCAGTTTCAAGGGCTTGCCAGCTACGCTCTTACCAAAGAAGAGAAGGAAATCTTTTTTGAAGTCCTTTTCAGTATCAAGGTCCCGTCTGGCTTCTCGTCGAATATAAAAGGAATAGTAAATATTCAAGAGAAAAAATTTCAAAACCTAAAGTCTCATGACTGTCATGTGCTTATGACGCAATTGCTTCCGGTTGCATTGAGGGGAATTCTACCAGAAAATGTTCGACTAGCCATTATGAAGGTATGTGCATTCCTCAATGCAATTTCTCGGAAGGTA
The DNA here is from genome assembly GCA_916181665.1 of Avena sativa. Taxonomy (NCBI): domain Eukaryota; kingdom Viridiplantae; phylum Streptophyta; class Magnoliopsida; order Poales; family Poaceae; genus Avena; species Avena sativa. Next base: position 3,994,618 of record OV702292.1, on the reverse strand, counting down.
ATCGATTGAGAAAGTCTATCAGGGTTACAGATTGATGTGGTCCAATGTTTGGTTAGCTTCGAGTTGTTGTTCCCACCATCCTTCTTCAATATTATGACGCACCTCCTAGTTCACCTAGTCGAAGAGATTAGAATTCTCGGTCCTATGTTTCTACACAATATGTTCCCCTTTGAGAGGTTCATGGGAGTCTTAAAGAAATATGTTCATAACCGTGCTAGGCCAGAAGGAAGCATCTCCAAGGGCTATGGAACAGAGGAGGTCATTGAGTTTTGTGTTGACTTTCTTCCTGACCTTAAGCCGATTGGTGTTCCTAAATCTCGGTATGAGGGGAGGATGACTGGAAAAGGCACACTAGGAAGGAAATCAATGGTATGTAGGGACGGGCATTCTTTCACTCAAGCACACTACACAGTTCTACACAATTCCACTGTGGTGGCTCCGTATATCAAGAAACACAAGAATATTCTACGCTCTGAAAATCCGGGGAAGCCTAAAACCTTGATTAAAGGGGAACACGAGAAGAATTTTGGCAATTGGTTACAGACACATCTCATGAATAACACCACTGTTGGAGATGAGTTGTACTCGTTGGCCAGGTTACCATCTTCGATTATATGTACTTTCCAAGGGTATGAGATAAATGGGAGTACATTTTACACGATCGCCCAAGATAAAAAGAGCACCAACCAAAACAGTGGTGTCCGCTTTGATGCAACAGATGACAATGGGCAGAAGGACACATATTATGGGTACATAGAGGAGATATGGGAACTTGACTATGGACCTACTTTTAAGGTCCCTTTGTTTCGGTTCAAATGGGTCAAGCTGACAGGAGGCGGGGTACATGTAGACCAAAAGTACGCATGACAACAGTGGATCTCAACAATCTTGCGTACATGGATGAACCATTCGTCCTAGCCAACGATGTTCAGGTTTTCTATGTGAAGGACATGTCTACCAAACCAAGAAAAAGGAAAGATAAGCAAAAGAGTACAGAATACGATGAGCCAAAGCGCCACATAGTTCTTTTAGGGAAACGAAACATCATGGGAGTGGATGACAAGACAGACATGTCAGAAGATTACAATAAGTTTCATGAAATTCCGCCCTTCAAAGTGAAAACTGACCCAAGCATCCTGTTAAATGATGAAGATTCTCCATGGCTACGGTGCAGAAGAAAACCACAACACTAGATGTTGGTGATGTGTAATAATGTATTAAACCTTTTACTTGAGACATAAATCTATGTAATGTATCAAACCTTTTATTTGAGACATAAAGGTCCCCTTTCATGTAATACATCATGCTCAATCAAACTAGACGCTGACGACCGGGTTCTGAGACGAGGGAGGTGATCACCCAAAGAGAAGGAACCCACAAACACTAAGGATACATAGCACAACTGAAAATTAAGATACATAGCACAACTAAAAATTAAGAAACATGCCTAATGTTGGAGTGATTCAGTCATGCTCCTGCCTAGCCCTGTAATACGCGCCACTGTAGTCGTCGTAGTCGCCGGCGCTGTCGTCGCTGTCGTCGTCGGGGCCGCCGTAGTCGAACCTTGAAGGTTGGGCACGCGTGGGCTGGATTTGAGGGTACCGCAGGCGGGGGTTATTGCCGGTCGTGTTGTAGGCCATGACACTCTGGAGAGTCCGGCTGCGCCAGCACAGCCGACGGCCGGCCTCGTTGAAGTTCGAAGGAGGTGGGCCGTCCTCCTCGTGCCTGGCGAGCGCCCTCTCACGCCGATTGATGAAGAACGCTTCCCAAGTCGGGAAATAGTCGGGATGCCAGTTGGGATTCCTCCGCTGCTCTGGCGTGAGCTCGAGGTAGTAGTGGTTCGTGATGGCCATCCGGCGCTCCACACCTAGAGGGACAGGAGGGACCGGTTGTTGGGTCCGCAGCATAGAAAACAAAAAATTTCCTACGGTGTGAACTACACGCCAACATCTATCTACTAGGTACAAAGCAACGGGTGGACATACATCCAACGAGAACTTACCCTCGTAGACAACGAGCTTTGTTAACGAGTAGGAACTCGTGGTTGATGTAGTCGTACACTTGCGAACTCAAGATCGTGAGGAAGTCCGAGCGCCGCAACTCAGCAGCGCATCCGCACTCACAAACACGTTCAAACCACCGGACAACCTCCACCTCCTCGCTCCAGCGATCCAGCAGAAGCAGCAACTCCTTCCAGACGAAATGCCACCGGGAACATGTATGTCGCTAATCCGAGACCACGGGGAAATAATTCTAGAGGGGGAGAGAGATCCTTCACAAGGAGGTGTGAGGATGAAGGAGGGAATGGGTGGCCTTTTATAGGAGGAGGGGGGGTGCCCCCTCTCTCCATGGCCGGCGCATGGGGGGTGACCCCTCACCTCCCCCATTCATGTGGTGGTAACCCCTCCACATTAAAATGCCTCTTCACATTTCCTTTTAAAGTCTCCACTTTAAATGCATTAAATTTCTCCAAATTTAATGCTCTCTCATTTAATAAAACTCTTTTTATTAAATTTATTCAGAATTTTGTTAATTAATTAACAAACATTCACATATATCCCCTTGCAATATTTCAATATCACATGCAGAACCACCTTCTGCAATTTCACTCGAAACAATTTTCGGTTTCTATTGAAACAATTCCTGCGCTTTGCAATTCTTTCGTCTGAAACATATGTGCTCCAAAATGGTGTCCGGTAACTCTTAAGTGTTCCACCCTACGGTTCGTGAATAATGCAGACATGATCGAGACCCTTCTCCGATCAATAATCAGCAGCGGGACCTAGAGATCCGTACTGACTCCTACACATTCAACGATGACTCCTGTGATCGTGAGAACCTTTAACGCTTGTAACTAAATCCCTTTGTCTCTCGATATATTACATGTCCGAGATTCGATCATCGGTATCTCCATACCTAGTTTTATCTCATTATCGACATGCACTCTTTTCTCGTTCCCGTGATATAACATTCTAGTGATCACATCACTTGCTTGCAAGCTATCCTAATGTGATATCACCGAGAGGGCCCAGAGTATATCTATCCGTCATCTAGATTGACAAATTCCACTCTTGATCCATGAGCCTCAACATAACACCTTCGTAGTACTGAACCCATCTTTATAGTCACCCTGTTACGTTGTGACGTTTGATGTTATCAAGATACTCTTCCGGTGTTAGCAATTAACATGATCTCATGGTCTAAGGATAAAGATTACTTCGTATGATGTTATAGCAATATAAACATAATGACTTGATCGTAATGCTATACTTCAGATGAATGTTCATCACATCATTCCACCAATGGTGTGACCTTGTTATTAACAACATCCAATGTCCATGATCAGGAAACCTTGATCATCCTGTTATTCAACAAGCTAGTCTATAAGAGAGGCATGACTAGGAAACCTTTTTGTTTATTAAACACACATGTATTGATGTTTCCGAATCAATACATTTCTAGCATGTAAAATAAACATCTATCATGTATAAGGAATATATAATAACAACTTTATTATTGCCTCTCAGGGCATATTTCCTTCAGTCTCCCACTTGCACTAGAGACAATAATCTAGTTCACATAGTGATAAATCTAACACCCATGGAGTTCTGGTGTTGATCATGTTTTTCCCTAGGGAGAACTTTAGTCAACGGATCTGCTACATTCAGGTCCGTGTGTACTTTACAAATCTTTATATCTCCATCCTTGACATGCTCGCGGATGGAGTGAAACCGGCGCTTAATATGTTTGGAATTCTTGTGAGACATTGGTTCCTTTGCGTTGGCTATGGCTCCATTGTTGTCACAATAGATCACCATTGGGTCCAACGCACTGGGAACCACACCCAGTTCTGTAATGAACTCTTTCATCCAAACTGCCTCCTGCGCCGCTTCTGAAGCAGCAACATATTCCGCCTCCATTGTTGATCCAGCCACCACATGTTGTTTGGAACTCCTCCAACTAAATGCTGCTCCGTTCAGGAGAAATACGTATCCGGATTGAGACTTAGAGTCATCCGGATCGGTATCAAAGCTAGCATCGACATAACACTTAGCGACTAGCTCTTCTTCACCTCCGTATATGAGAAACATATCCTTAGTTCTTCTCAAGTACTTGAGGATGTTCTTTACCGCTATCCAGTGTTCCGAACCTGGATCAGATTGGTACCTACTAGTCAAACTAATAGCATGTGCCACATCCGGTCTTGTACATAGCATGGCATACATAATAGAGCCTATGGCCGAGGCATAGGGGATCTTATCCATCATCTCTCTTTCTTCCGCCGTAGCCGGACTTTGAGTCTTACTCAATGTCTTGCCTTGCAACATAGGTAAGAACCCCTTCTTACTTTCGTCCATATTAAACTTCTTTAATATCTTATCAAGGTATGTACTCTGCGATAGACCAATTAGGCGCCTTGATCTATCTCTATAGATTTTAATGCCTAATATATATGACGCTTCACCAAGGTCTTTCATCGAAAATTTGCTGTTTAGATAACTTTTAACACTGTTTAAAAGATCTATATCATTTCCAATCAATAATATGTCATCCACATATAATATCAGAAATGCCACATTGCTCCCACTCACTTTCTTATAAATACAAGCCTCTCCATAAGTTTGGACAAATCCAAACTCTTTGATCACCTCATCAAAGCGGAGATTCCAACTTCGTGATGCTTGGTTCAGTCCATAGATGGATCGTTGAAGTTTGCACACCTTATTAGCATCCTTAGGATTGACAAAACCCTTAGGTTGTATCATATACAACTCTTCTTCAATCATACCATTGAGGAACGCAGTTTTGACATCCATCTGCCATATTTCATAATCGAAATATGCAGCAATTGCTAACATAATCCTAACCAATTTAAGCATCGCTACGGGAGAGAATGTCTCATCGTAGTCAATTCCTTGAATTTGTCAAAACCCCTTTGCGACAAGTCGAGCCTTATAGATGGTCACATTACCATCAGCATCAGTTTTCCTTTTGAAAATCCATTTATTCTCAACGGCCTTTCGGTCGTGAGGTAAGTCCACCAAGTTCCAAACTTGGTTCTCGTACATGGATTCCATCTCAGATTTCATGGCTTCTAGCCATTTGTTGGAATCCGGGCTCATTAGCGCTTCTTCATACGTCGCAGGGTCATCCATTTCATCAACCATGAAATTCGCAACAGGATTGCCGTACAGTTCAGGAGCTGCACGTGTCCTGCTTGACCTGCGAGGTTCGGTAGTGTCCTCTTTCGGAGTTTCATGATCATTATCATTAGCTCTCTCTTCATCAGGTGAAGTCAACTCTGAAACAACTTCCGGTGCTGCGCCACTCGCCATTCCATGAAGAGAAGGTTCAATAACCTCTTCGAGTTCTACCTTCCGACTACTCATACCTTTCGTGAGAAACTCCTTCTCAAGAAAGGATCCATTCTTGGCAACAAAAACCTTGCCCTCGGATCTGTGATAGAAGGTATACCCAATTGTTTCCTTAGGGTATCCTATGAAGACGTATTTTTCCGCTTTGGGTTCGAGTTTATCCGGTTGAAGTTTCTTCACATAAACATCGCATCCCCAAACCTTAAGAAATGACAGCTTAGGTTTGTTTCCAAACCATAATTCATACGGTGTCGTTTCAACGGATTTAGATGGTGCCCCATTTAAAGTGAATGCACCTGTTTCTAGTGCATAACCCCAAAATGACAGAGGTAAGTCAGTCAGAGACATCATAGATCGAACCATATCCAATAAGGTACGATTATGACGTTCCGACACACCATTACGTTGTGGTGTTCCGGCAGGCGTGAGTTGTGAAACTATTCCACACTCTTTCATGTGTGTGCTAAACTCGTAACTTAGATACTCTCCTCCACGGTCAGACCGTAGAAACTTGATCCTTTTATTACGATGATTTTCCACTTCATTCTGAAATTCCTTGAACTTTTCAAAAGTTTCAGACTTGTGTTTCATCAAATAGATATACCCATATCTACTCAAATCATCCGTGAAATTAACAAAATAACGATATCCACCTCGCGCCGACACACTCATTGGTCCACACACATCAGTATGTATGATTTCCAATAGATCCGTCGCCCGTTCCATTGAACCGGAAAACGACGTTCTAGTCATCTTGCCCATAAGGCATGGCTCACATGTATCAAATGATTCAAAATCAAGTGATTCCAAAAGTCCATCGGAATGGAGTTTCTTCATGCGTTTAACGCCAATATGACCTAGACGGCAGTGCCACATATATGTAGACATATCATCATCAAGTTTAATCTTTTTAGCATTAACATTATGAATGTGCGTAATATTACTATCGAGATCCAATAGAAATAAACCATTCAACATAGGTGCATGACCATAAAAGATATCATTCTTATAAATCGAGCAACCATTGTTCTCAGTTTTAAAGGAATGACCACTTTGCATCAAACACGATCCAGATACAATGTTCATGCTCAGTGCAGGCACCAAATAACAATTATTTAGGTTTATAACTAATCCCGATGGCAAATGGAGAGGTAGCGTCCTGACGGCGATCACATCAACTCTTGATCCATTGCCGACCCGCATCCTGACCTCATCCCTTGCTAGTTGTCGCTTGTTCCGTAGCCCCTGAACCGAGTTACATATATTAGCAACCGATCTGGTATCAAATACCCAGGTGCTACTGCGAGTACTAGTTAAGTACACATCAATAACATGTATATCACATATACCTTTATTTGCCTTGCTGGACTTCTTGTCCGCCAAATACTTGGGGCAGTTGCGCTTCCAATGGCCAGTCCCCTTGCAATAGTAGCACTCGGTGTTAGACTTAGGGCCAGCCTGGGGTTCCTTTTCAGGCGTGGCAACAGACTTGCCACCCTTCTTTCCCTTGTGCTTGCCTTTCTTGTCCTTCTTGAAACCGGTGGTCCTATTGATCATCAACACTTGATGTTCTTTCATAATCTCCACTTCTGCAGTCTTAAGCATTGACAGAAGCTCGGGAAGAGACTTCTTCATGCCCTGCATATTATAGTTCATCACGAAGCTCTTGTAGCTAGGTGGCAGAGATTGGAGAACACGATGTATGCCTAAGTCAATGGGAATCGTTATTCCTAAGGACACAAGCTTATTGGCGTACCCAGACATTTTGAGTACGTGCTCACTAACGGAGCTGTTTTCCTCCATCATGCAGCTAAAGAACTTTTCTGTAGCATTATAACTCTCTACGGCAGCATGGGTATCAAAAATCATTTTCTATTCTCCCATGGTATCAAAGGCATTGCCATTTTCGAAACGCTTTCGAAGTTCTGGCTCTAGCCCATACAGTATGCCACAATGAACTAAGTTGTGGTCCTCCTGACGAGTCACATAGACATTCTTTTCCTCGTCAGGGGCATCAGGAGATGGTGGGGGGCCTAGCGGCGCATCTAGCACATATTTCTTTTGTGCAGCAGTGAGGAGAATCCTCAAATTCATAGCCCAGTTGGTGAAGTTGCTACCATTCGCAGCAAGTTTCTCTTTCTCCATGAACACATTGAAATTAAAAGCAGGTGGTGCCATCTACAACAGAATTTGTAAAGTTTATTTAGACTAAGTTTATGATAGATTGAGTTCAACTAATCCAAATTACTAATGAACTCCCACTCAAAAATGACATCCCTCGTGTCCTTTTGGTGATTACATGAACCAAATCCACTATACCAAGTCCGATCATCACGTGAGTTGATATAGCTTCAAAGGCGAGCATCTATATGGGCATCATATCAACCATATGACTCATGCTTAACCTTTCGGTCCGTGTTCCGAGGCCATGTCTGTACATGCTAGGCTCGCCAATTAAGAACCTTATTATTCGCGTGTGTAAAACTGTCTTACACCCGTTCCTATGAAAGCGTAGATTCGAGTACACCCGATCATCACGTGATGTCTCGAAACACGATCCATAGAACGGTGCATACTCAAGGAAGAACACATTTTTATCTTGATATCTAAAAGAGGGATCATCTTATAATGCTATCAAACGCGCCAAACTAGCAGTATAAGATGCTAACATCTAATGTGTAAAGTGAGATGATATGGTCCATGTGAAGGGTTTCGCAGCATAGTAAATCAAAATTTTCTACGGAAGCGAACAGAGGGAAAGCCAAGATCTAATCTAGGAGATGCAAACAACGAGATAGATTGGATTAGATCTTCATACCCTTGAAGATTCGCACAGCGGAACGTTCGTTGGAACGTGGGTGATGTAGTCGTACTCGCTTCTCCTCCTCGCGATCCGATCCGATCTAGCACCACAAGTGGCGGTGCCTCCGTGAGATGCACACGTGCAGCACCTCGACGTCTCCTCCTTCCTCGGACCAGCAAGTATGGTGGAGAGATGGATTGGATCTACAACACGATGGCGTGGTGTATATGGTGGAGAATTTCTGCCGCAGGGCTTCGCCTACAAACAGTCGGGAGGGAGAGAGGAAGGGCAGCAGGGCAACTAGGGTTTGGAGGAAGGTGTGTGTAGGGGGGAGGGGGCGCACCAGCCCTCTATATATATAGAGGGGGGGTGCGGCCAGCCCTTGCCCATCCTCCAAGCCTATCTCTAGTTTAAACGATTTAAACTAGAAACCCTATCTAGAAACCCTATCTTATCTTATCTCTAGTTTAAACGATTTAAACTCTCTAGGATCGGCTGGGCCCTATGGGGCCTTGTGCCCCTGGCCCAATGCGGCCAGGACACTCCCTCATAGGCCCATGCCCCCTCCCGGAAGGTGGGACCACGTTGGCCCCCTTCCGGAAGGTTCTAGAAGCTTCCGGTACAATACCGATTAATCCGGAACAATTCCGAACTCCAAAAACAGCACTGCCTTATATGAATCTTATTCTCTGGACCATTCCGGAACCTCTCGTGATATCCCGGATCCCATCCGAGACTCCGAACAAAAATTCATAAACCAATTATCCAATCTATCCTAGCGTCGAGACACGTTAAGTGTGTGACCCTGCGGGTTCGAGAATATGCAGACATGATCTTCTATCAATAATCAACAGCGGGGTCTGGGCACCCATATTGACTCCCACACATTCATCGATGATCATATCGGATGAACCACGATGCCAGGATTAAATCAATCCCATATATATATATTCCCTTCGTCTCGCGATATTTTACTTGCCCGATATTTGATCGTCGGTACCGTCATACCTAGTTCAATCTCGTTCACAGCAAGTACTTTACTCATTCCGTAATCCGATATCACTTTGTGATTAACTCCTTAACCACATGCTTGCAAGCGGTGTTGATATCGATTACCGAGTGGGCCCGAAGTATATCTCTCCGACTTGGGAGGGACAAATCCCATCTCGATACATACAACCCAACTGATACTTTCCGATCACCTGAGAGACACCTTTATGATCACCCTCTCATAGGATGACGTTTGATGACCTCAAAGCTTTCTTCCGATACCAGGGAGTTGCATTATCTCATGGTCTAAGGAATACAATATTTGACATAAGAAAAGCTTCGCAAAGACGAACACGATGACACGATCTAATTGCTTCGCTTAGTTTGGGTCTGTCCACCATATCATTATCCCAATGATATGATCTCATTATCAATTGACAACTCATGTCTATGGTTAGGAAACCTTAACCATCATTGATCAATGAGCTAGTCCATAGAGGCGTACTAGGGACACGGCGTTGTTCACAAACCACACAAGTATTAATGTTTCCGCTTAATACAATTCTAGCATGGAATATAAACTTTATCATGAACAAGAATTATAATAATAACATCTTTATTATTGCCTCTAGGGCATAATTCCAACAGTCTCCCACTTGCACTAGAGTCAATAATCTAGTTTACATTTGGCAACAATCTCACACCCATGGCACTGAGGTGCTGATCATGTTTTACACGTGGAAGAGGTTTAGTCAATGGATCTGCGACATTCAGATCTGTATGTACTTTGCTGATCTTCAGATCTCCATCTGCTATATAATCTCGGATTATATGAAACTTGCGGTTGATATGCTTGGTCTTTGGATGATATCTTGGTTCCTTAGCGAGTGCTATGGCGCCAGTGTTGTCGCACAATATCTCCAGTGGGTCCAATGCACTTGGAACCACGCCAAGCTCAGTGATGAAGTTTATGATCCAAACTCCTTCATTTGACGCTTCTACAGCAGCCATGTATTCCGCTTCTACTGTAGATCCCGCGATCACGCTTTGCTTGCAGCTTCTCCAGCTCACAGCTCCTCCATTCAAAATATACACGTATCCTGTCTGAGATTTACAATCATCCTTGTCGGTGTCGAAACTAGCATCGACGTAACCTTTTACGACGAGCTGTTCATCACCCCCATAGACTAAGAACATTTCTTTAGTCCTATTTAGGTACCTTAGGATGTTCTTCACGGCTGTCCAGTGTTCCACTCCTGGATCACTTTGATATCTGCTCGTCAAACTAAGAGCATTGGACACATCCGGTCTAGTACACAGCATGGCATACATGATGGAACCTATGGCCGAGGCATAAGGCACTTTGCTCATAGCTTCCCTATCATTTACCGTAGCTGGACACTGAGCCTTGCTCAATGTCTTACCTGACAACATAGGCACTGAACCTTTCAATGCCTTATCCATTCTGAACCTTTTCAGAACTTTGTCTAGGTATGTACTCTGGCTTAAAGCTATCAGGCGTCTTTGTCTATCTCTATAGATTTTGATGCCCAATATATAAGCAGCTTCACCTAGGTCTTTCATTGAAAAACACTTGTTCAAATAACTCTTCACATCGTTAAGCATGTTGATGTCATTTCCAATAATCAATATGTCATCCACATATAGTACCAGAAACGTCACCGAGCTCCCACTCACTTTCTTGTAGATGCAAGCTTCGTAGCAATTTGGAACAAATCCAAAGCTCTTGATCACTTGATCAAAACGAAGGTTCCAACTCTGAGATGCTTGCTTCAGTCCATAAATGGAACGCTGAAGTTTGCATACTTTATCAGCATCCTTAGGATCAACAAAACCTTCGGGTTGCATCATATACAACTCTTCATCAATGTTGCCATTGAGGAACGCAGTCTTGACATCCATCTGCCATATTTCATAATCATGAAACGCAGCAATTGCTAATAAAATCCGAATGGACTTAAACATCGCTACGGGAGAGAAAGTCTCATCGTAGTCAACACCTTGAACTTGTCGAAAACCTTTTGCGACAAGCCGTGCTTTATAGACGGTAACATTACCATCCGCGTCCGTTTTCTTCTTGAAGATCCATTTGCACTCAACGGCCTTTCGGTCGCTAGGAGGGTCCACCAAAGTCCATACTTGGTTTTCGCTCATGGATCCCAATTTGGATTTCATGGCTTCTAGCCATTTCTCAGAGTCTGGGCTCATCATCGCTTCCTCATAGTTCGTAGGTTCACTGTCTTCTACTAACAAGACAGTCAAGACAGGGTTGCCGTACCACTCAGGAGGGGCACGCGACCTTGTCGACCTGCGACGTTCAGTAGCAGCATCATCCGAAGCTTCATGATCCTTGTCATTAGCTTCCTCTATTGTTGGTGCAGGCGGCACTGGAACAATTTCAGGTGCTGCGCTACTCTCCAATTCAAGAGAAGGTTCAATAACCTCGTCTAGCTCTACTTTCCTCCCACTCACTTCTTTCGAGAGAAACTCCTTCTCAAGAAAGGAACCGTTCTTTGCGACAAACACTTTGCCTTCGGTTCTGTGATAGAAGGTATACCCAATAGTTTCCTTAGGGTATCCTATGAAGACGCATTTCTCCGCTTTGGGTTCGAGCTTGTCCGGCATCAACTTCTTGACGTAAGCTTCGCATCCCCAAACTTTAAGAAACGACAACTTAGGTTTAGCACCAAACCACAGTTCATATGGTGTCGTCTCAACGGATTTAGATGGAGCCCTATTTAAAGTGAATGCAGCGGTTTCTAATGCATAACCCCAAAATGATAACGGCAAATCAGTAAGAGACATCATCGATCGGACCATATCTAATAGGGTTCGATTCCGGCGTTCAGACACACCATTGCGCTGTGGTGTTCCGGGTGGCGTGAGTTGTGAAACGATTCCACTTGCTTTGAGATGCGTGAGAAAATCATAACTCAAATATTCGCCCCCACGATCGGATCGTAGAAACTTAATCTTTCTATTACGATGGTTCTCTACTTCATTCTGAAATTCTTTGAACTTTTCAAACGTTTCAGATTTATGTTTCATTAAATAGATATACCCATATCTACTTAAGTCATCGGTAAAAGTGAGAAAATAGCGATATCCACCGCACGTCGAAACACTCATCGGTCTGCATACATCGGTATGTATGATTTCCAACAAGTCCGTTGCTTGCTCCATCACACCGGAGAACGGGGTTTTGATCATCTTGCCCATGAGGCATGGTTCGCATGTGTCAAATGATTCAAAATCAAGAGACTCCAAAAGTCCATCAGAATGGAGTTTCTTCATGCGCTTGACACCAATATGACCTAGACGACAGTGCCACAAATAAGTAGTATTATCACTATCTACTTTGCATCTCTTAGCCTCAATGTTATGGATGTGTGTTTCATCCTTTTCGAGATTTAGAAGAAATAAACCATTCACAATAGGTGCATGACCATAAAAGATGTTACTCATATAAATAGAACAACCATTATTCTCCGATTTAAATGAATAACCGTCTTGCAATAAACACGATCCAGAAATAATGTTCATGCTCAACGCAGGCACATAATAACATTTATTAAGGTTTAAAACTAATCCCGAAGGTAAAACTAAGGAGAGCGTGCCAACGGCCATCACATCAACTCTTGATCCGTTGCCAACGCGCATCGTCACCTCATCCCTCGCAAGCCGCCGTCTATTCCGTAGCTCCTGTTTCGAGTTACAAATGTTAGCAACTGAACCGGTATCAAATACCCAGGCACTACAACGAGGGCTAGTAAGGAAAACATCAATAACATGTATATCAAATATACCTTTGATGGTGCCAGCCTTCTTGTCCGCTAAGTACTTCGGACAGTTGCGCTTCCAGTGACCCTTGTCCTTGCAATAGAAGCACTCAGTGTCCGGCTTGGGACCAGACCTGAGTTTCTTCTCAGCAGGGGCATTGCGCTTGCCGCCGCCCTTCTTGAAGGGCTTCTTTGCACCCTTACCTTTCTTAAAGGAGGGCTTGTTGACCATCAACACATGACTATCCTTCTTGATGTCCACTTCTGCAGCCTTCAGCTTTGCGAAGAGCTCGGTGATCGTATCAGTGGAACCAATCTGATTATGAGTCACTACAAAACTTTTGTAGCTGGGAGGGAGTGATTGCAGAACCCTGTCAATCTTGAGCTCCTCTGGAATCTTGCAGTCCAGTTGCTCAAGGCGTTGAGTGTAGCCCGACATCTTAATGGCGTGCTCACTAACGGAACTCCCTTCCTCCATCTTGTAGTTAAAGAATTTCTTAGAGATCTCATATCTCTCAGAACGGGCCTGAGTCTGAAACATGGTTTTCAGCTCCTCGAGAATCTAAAGGTCCTGGGATAGTTTTCAAAACGATTTTGAAGTTCCGGTTCCATAGCAAACAACATGGTGCTCTTAATCACACCATAATCATCTTTGCGTGACTGATAGACAGCTTTCTCATCAGCCGGCGCAGTTGCAGCAGGGGGGTTACCTAACGCTTTCTCAAGGACATAGTCCTTTTGTCCGCCAGACAGAATGATTCTTAGATTGCGGAACCAGTTGGTGAAGTTAGACCCATTGTTTCTAAGCTTTTCTTTCTCAGCAAAAACGTTGAAGTTGAAGTTGGACTTGGCCATGTGATCTACAGTATTTGCAAGTACAATTTAGACTATGTTCATGATAACTAGTTCAACTTTTAATCAAATTACTAGATGAACTCCCACTAAATTCAACATCCCTCAAGTTGTTTAGTGAACAAGATCCAAATTCACCACACCTAATCCGATCTTCACGAGAAGAGATGTGGTTTCAATGGTGGACAACGAAGTGTCGATCATATCATTCATATGACTCATGCTTAACCTTTCGGTTCATGTGTTCCGAGGCCATGTCTGTACATGCTAGGCTCGTCAAGTTAGACCCAAGTATTTCCGCGTGTGCAAAACTGGCTTGCACCCGTTGTATGTGAGCGTAGAGTCTATAGCACCCGATCATCACGTGATGCTTGGACACGACGAACTTTCGCAACGGTGCATACTTGGGGAGAACACAGTTTTTATCTTGATCTTTAAGTGAGGAATCATCTTATAATGCTACCGTCGCGATCTAAGCATAATAAGATACATAAAAGGATAAACATCACATGCATATAACTTTATGTGACATGGTATAGTAAATCTTCGTGCAATGATCTCCATCTTGTGCGTTCCGGCATGATCTCCATCACTTCACCATGATTGCCTCCACCACGAATAGCAACTACAACTATTGCTAACTACTTAGCGATAAAGTAAAGCTATTACATTGCGTATAAGAAGTTGACTCGCAGGTCATACACAATTATAAAGACAACCATGTGGCTCCTTCCGGTTGTGTACTCATCGACATGCAAGTCGTGAAACATTACAAAACATGATCATCACATACAATATACACATCACATCTTGGGCCATACCATATCACAGAAAACACTCCCTGCAAAAACAAGTTAGACGCCTCTACTTTGTTGTTGCATGTTTTACGTGGCTTATGGGAGTAGATGCTAAGAACGATTCTTACCTACGGAAAGCCACAACGGTGATATTATGGTTGCCAAACTCCGGTGTTAATCCCATGACAACTATAGTGAGAGAAACTGACATCCACCAGCCGCATGTGTGGAACAAGCCACACGTCAAGTGCGGAGCCGGTCTCGCGAACGACGTCGCGTAAGGTTGGTCTGGACCGCTTCAATCTCACTATCCCGCGCCATAAGAAGAACACAAACAAGAGGCTTGCAACAGAAAACATCAACGCCCGCAACAACCATGTTGCGTTCTACTCGTGAAACACATCTACGCATAGATCTAGCTCTGATACCACTGAAGGGTTTCACAGCATAGTAAATCAAAATTTTCTACGGAAGCGAACAGAGGGAAAGCCAAGATCTAATCTAGGAGATGCAAACAACGATAGAGATTGGATTAGATCTTCATACCCTTGAAGATTCGCACAGCGGAACGTTCGTTGGAACGTGGGTGATGTAGTCGTACTCGCTTCTCCTCCTCGCGATCCGATCCGATCTAGCACCACAAGTGGCGGTGCCTCCGTGAGATGCACATGTGCAGCACCTCGATGTCTCCTCCTTCCTCGGACCAGCAAGTATGGTGGAGAGATGGATTGGATCTACAACACGACGGCGTGGTGTATATGGTGGAGAATTTCTGCCGCAGGGCTTCGCCTACAAACAGTCGGGAGGGAGAGAGGAAGGGCAGCAGGGCAACTAGGGTTTGGAGGAAGGTGTGTGTAGGGGGGAGGGGGCGCACCAGCCCTCTATATATATAGAGGGGGGGGGTGCGGCCAGCCCTTGCCCATCCTCCAAGCCTATCTCTAGTTTAAACGATTTAAACTAGAAACCCTATCTAGAAACCCTATCTTATCTTATCTCTAGTTTAAACGATTTAAACTCTCTAGGATCGGCTGGGCCCTATGGGGCCTTGTGCCCCTGGCCCAATGCGGCCAGGACACTCCCTCATAGGCCCATGCCCCCTCCCGGAAGGTGGGACCACGTTGGCCCCCTTCCGGAAGGTTCTAGAAGCTTCCGGTACAATACCGATTAATCCGGAACAATTCCGAACTCCAAAAACTGCACTGCCTTATATGAATCTTATTCTCTGGACCATTCCGGAACCTCTCGTGATATCCCGGATCCCATCCGAGACTCTGAACAAAAATTCATAAACCAATTATCCAATCTATCCTAGCGTCGAGACACGTTAAGTGTGTGACCCTGCGGGTTCGAGAATATGCAGACATGATCTTCTATCAATAATCAACAGCGGGGTCTGGGCACCCATATTGACTCCCACACATTCATCGATGATCATATCGGATGAACCACGATGCCAGGATTAAATCAATCCCATATATATATTCCCTTCATCTCGCGATATTTTACTTGCCCGAGATTCGATCGTCGGTACCGTCATACCTAGTTCAATGTCGTTCACAGCAAGTACTTTACTCGTTCCGTAATCCGATATCACTTTGTGATTAACTCCTTAACCACATGCTTGCAAGCGGTGTTGATATCGATTACCGAGTGGGCCCGAAGTATATCTCTCCGACTTGGGAGGGACAAATCCCATCTCGATACATACAACCCAACAGATACTTTCCGATCACCTGAGAGACACCTTTATGATCACCCTCTCATAGGATGACGTTTGATGACCTCAAAGCTTTCTTCCGATACCAGGGAGTTGCATTATCTCATGGTCTAAGGAATACAATATTTGACATAAGAAAAGCTTCGCAAAGACGAACACGATGACACGATCTAATTGCTTCGCTTAGTTTGGGTCTGTCCACCATATCATTCTCCCAATGATATGATCTCATTATCAATTGACAACTCATGTCTATGGTTAGGAAACCTTAACCATCATTGATCAATGAGCTAGTCCATAGAGGCGTACTAGGGACACGGCATTGTTCACAAACCACACAAGTATTAATGTTTCCGCTTAATACAATTCTAGCATGGAATATAAACTTTATCATGAACAAGAATTATAATAATAACATCTTTATTATTGCCTCTAGGGCATAATTCCAACAGTCTCCCACTTGCACTAGAGTCAATAATCTAGTTTACATTTGGCAACAATCTCACACCCATGGCACTAAGGTGCTGATCATGTTTTACACGTGGAAGAGGTTTAGTCAATGGATCTGCGACATTCAGATCTGTATGTACTTTGCTGATCTTCAGATCTCCATCTGCTATATAATCTCAGATTATATGAAACTTGCGGTTGATATGCTTGGTCTTTGGATGATATCTTGGTTCCTTAGCGAGTGCTATGGCGCCAGTGTTGTCGCACAATATCTCCAGTGGGTCCAATGCACTTGGAACCACGCCAAGCTCAGTGATGAAGTTTCTGATCCAAACTCCTTCACTTGACGCTTCTGCAGCAGCCATGTATTCCACTTCTACTGTAGATCCCGCGATCACGCTTTGCTTGCAGCTTCTCCAGCTCACAGCTCCTCCATTCAAAATATACACGTATCTTGTCTGAGATTTACAATCATCCTTGTCGGTGTCGAAACTAGCATCGACGTAACCTTTTACGACGAGCTGTTCATCACCCCCATAGACTAAGAACATTTCTTTAGTCCTATTTAGGTACCTTAGGATGTTCTTCACGGCTGTCCAGTGTTCCACTCCTGGATCACTTTGATATCTGCTCGTCAAACTAAGAGCATTGGACACATCCGGTCTAGTACACAGCATGGCATACATGATGGAACCTATGGCCGAGGCATAAGGCACTTTGCTCATAGCTTCCCTATCATTTACCGTAGCTGGACACTGAGCCTTGCTCAATGTCTTACTTGACAACATAGGCACTGAACCTTTCAATGCCTTATCCATTCTGAACCTTTTCAGAACTTTGTCTAGGTATGTACTCTGGCTTAAAGCTATCAGGCGTCTTTGTCTATCTCTATAGATTTTGATGCCCAATATATAAGAAGCTTCACCTAGGTCTTTCATTGAAAAACACTTGTTCAAATAACTCTTCACATCGTTAAGCATGTTGATGTCCTTTCCAATAATCAATATGTCATCCACATATAGTACCAGAAACGTCACCGAGCTCCCACTCACTTTCTTATAGATGCAAGCTTCGTAGCAATTTGGAACAAATCCAAAGCTCTTGATCACTTGATCAAAACGAAGGTTCCAACTCTGAGATGCTTGCTTCAGTCCATAAATGGAACGCTGAAGTTTGCATACTTTATCAGCATCCTTAGGATCGACAAAACCTTCGGGTTGCATCATATACAACTCTTCATCAATGTTGCCATTGAGGAACGCAGTCTTGACATCCATCTGCCATATTTCATAATCATGAAACGCAGCAATTGCTAATAAAATCCGAATGGACTTAAACATCGCTACGGGAGAGAAAGTCTCATCGTAGTCAACACCTTGAACTTGTCGAAAACCTTTTGCGACAAGCCGTGCTTTATAGACGGTAACATTACCATCCGCGTCCATTTTCTTCTTGAAGATCCATTTGCACTCAACGGCCTTTCGGTCGCTAGGAGGGTCCACCAAAGTCCATACTTGGTTTTCTCTCATGGATCCCAATTCGGATTTCATGGCTTCTAGCCATTTCTCAGAGTCTGGGCTCATCATCGCTTCCTCATAGTTCGTAGGTTCACTGTCTTCTACTAACAAGACAGTCAAGACAGGTTTGCCGTACCACTCAGGAGGGGCACGCGACCTTGTCGACCTGCGACGTTCAGTAGCAGCATCATCCGAAGCTTCATGATCCTTGTCATTAGCTTCCTCTATTGTTGGTGCAGGCGGCACTAGAACAATTTCAGGTGCTGCGCTACTCTCCAATTCAAGAGAAGGTTCAATAACCTCGTCTAGCTCTACTTTCCTCCCACTCACTTCTTTCGAGAGAAACTCCTTCTCAAGAAAGGAACCATTCTTTGCGACAAACACTTTGCCTTCGGTTCTGTGATAGAAGGTATACCCAATAGTTTCCTTAGGGTATCCTATGAAGACGCATTTCTCCGCTTTGGGTTCGAGCTTGTCCGGCATCAACTTCTTGACGTAAGCTTCGCATCCCCAAACTTTAAGAAACGACAACTTAGGTTTAGCACCAAACCACAGTTCATACGGTGTCGTCTCAACGGATTTAGATGGAGCCCTATTTAAAGTGAATGCAGCGGTTTCTAATGCATAACCCCAAAATGATAACGGCAAATCAGTAAGAGACATCATCGATCGGACCATATCTAATAGGGTTCGACTCCGGCGTTCAGACACACCATTGCGCTGTGGTGTTCCGGGTGGCGTGAGTTGTGAAACGATTCCACTTGCTTTGAGATGCGTGAGAAAATCATAACTCAAATATTCGCCCCCACGATCGGATCGTAGAAACTTAATCTTTCTGTTACGATGGTTCTCTACTTCATTCTGAAATTCTTTGAACTTTTCAAACGTTTCAGATTTATGTTTCATTAAATAGATATACCCATATCTACTTAAGTCATCGGTAAAAGTGAGAAAATAGCGATATCCACCGCACGTCGAAACACTCATCGGTCCGCATACATCGGTATGTATGATTTCCAACAAGTCCGTTGCTTGCTCCATCATACCGGAGAACGGGGTTTTGATCATCTTGCCCATGAGGCATGGTTCGCATGTGTCAAATGATTCAAAATCAAGAGACTCCAAAAGTCCATCAGAATGGAGTTTCTTCATGCGCTTTACACCAATATGACCTAGACGACAGTGCCACAAATAAGTAGTATTATCACTATCTACTTTGCATCTCTTAGCCTCAATGTTATGGATGTGTGTTTCATCCTTTTCGAGATTTAGAAGAAATAAACCATTCACAATAGGTGCATGACCATAAAAGATGTTACTCATATAAATAGAACAACCATTATTCTCCGATTTAAATGAATAACCGTCTTGCAATAAACACGATCCAGAAATAATGTTCATGCTCAACGCAGGCACATAATAACATTTATTAAGGTTTAAAACTAATCCCGAAGGTAAAACTAAGGAGAGCGTGCCAACGGCCATCACATCAACTCTTGATCCGTTGCCAACGCGCATCGTCACCTCATCCCTCGCAAGCCGCCGTCTATTCCGTAGCTCCTGTTTCGAGTTACAAATGTTAGCAACTGAACCGGTATCAAATACCCAGGCACTACAACGAGGGCTAGTAAGGAAAACATCAATAACAT